>JAJHUR010136485.1:0-13667 GCA_027495735.1 Lutjanus campechanus
GGTTCCAGAGTGATGGGGGCATCAGGGTAAGAAGAGAGGCGGATGAAGTGATGCTCCCATCATGCCTAGTGCCTACTGTACAAGCCTGTGGGGGCAGTGTTATGATCTGGGGCTGCTTCGGTTGTTCAGGTCCCAAAAAATGGGGTCAGCTCACCACCTGAATATACTGAATGAGCAGGTTCTTCCATCAATGGATTTTTTCTTCCCTGATGGCACGGACATATTCCAAGATGACAATGTCAGGATTCATGGGGCTCAGATTGTGCAAAACTGGTTCAGGGAGCATGAGACATCATTTTCACACATGGATTGTCCACCACAGAGTCCAGACCTTAAACCCATTGAGAATCTTTGGGATGTGCTGGAGAAGACTTTACACAGCGGTCTGACTCTCCCATCATCAATACAAGATCTTGGCGAAAAATTAATGCAACTCTGGACAGAAATAAATGTTGTGACATTGCATAAGCTTATAAATGATACCATGGCAACTGTGTGCCATAATCAAACGAAATGAAATATTAGTGTGTGATTTTTTTATTTTTTTATTTTATTTTATTTTTGGTCAGGCAGTGTATTTTTCTGATGTACTTTTAAGGGTTATTTTGACAATATTACTCAGTAAATACAACAGTAAAAGTATGCATTTTTTTGTTTATTTTTAGTCAACCAAGAGGAACATCCCCATGCTGTTCGTCAGAGGAGACGGCGTTGTCCTCGTAGCTCCGCCTCTCAGGGTGGGCTAACCTGGACCACTTTCTCGTGTGAAGGAGCGTTCATCACAGCTGGGAAGTTTCCAACCTCGACGGGGAGGACGGTGCTGTCATGACGGGCTGGAACACGGGTCGGGTTCAAACATCTTCAACCACCTCGGGTCAGACTCTTGTCAACACCGTCCTCTCATGACTCGGAGGACTGATGCTACACAAATTCTCAACTTTTTCCATTTTGTGGGGCTGCAAAGATATAAAATATGTTTTGACTTACAAGAAAAAAAGAGTAAGAGGGCTTTTGTCTTATTTTTGGTGGAGGGCCTATTACTCGATTCTTAATTAGGCAAATTATTACATTTATTTGGGGATTATGAGTGTTTTCAGGCCTCCATTTCTATTCTGTTTCTCAGGATATTTCATTTTGGTTTTGCTCAGTGCAGCAGATAATAAATTTGAACTTTTTTCGATTTTAAACCAGACAAATGTTGTTGATCACTTCTACAGGATTTAGGTACCTCTTATTGTCTGCAAGTAGCAGAACAAAGTAAAAATGTCTCATCATGATTTCAAGAAGCTGAACTGCTTCAGATGTGAGTATGTGAACTTTTTTTTGGTCTCATTTGTGGAGTTAAAGAAGTATTACCAGACAACAAACTGAGCAGAGGGGTTGTACGTTATGTTTTTATTTTGAAATGTCCCAAGTGAAGCTTTTATGTTGAATTCCAAGCAAAAGTCTTTCCACAGTTTCTCCAAACTCTGTGATCTGTGAATGTTTAGGAAGTTGTTTTGAGTTTCGCTGGGTTGGTTTTAGTTTTAAGTTTGTTTTATATATTTTTGTAGCGTTTGTGGCACTTGGAAGTACGTCATCATGCTCAGATTTGTCAGATGTGTAAACACGTGTTTTCATTGGGTTTTGGTAACTTGAATAAAAAAAAGTAATTTGAAAAAGAAGAACGTCTTTCAAGTCTTGTGTGAAAATAACCACCAATTCAAAGTTAATGTTCTCAACTACTAAATAATTATTTGTGAATAAATACAATTGGCCTAGCTCATTGACAGAAAATCCTTTTAGTCATTTCTTTAAATAAAAATATCAAACACTGGTTGGTTCCAGTTTCTCAAATGTGAGGATTTGATGGTTTTCTTTCTCTCGAGTGACAGTAAACAAAATATCTTTGGTTTTTTACTGTTGGTTGGGCTATCTGAAGATGTAATAATAAAAAGGAATGTTTGCAGCCCTAAAAGAATCCGTTTTGGTTGCTGCATCATGTATGCCCAATGGATTATTAACTGTAAATATATGTGCATCATAGTCTGATATAGAAATGTGCAATTTTCTGTGAATGAAAACAGGCAGGAGTCAACTGAATGTTTTATGCTCAAATATGAAGACTCTTGACAAGTTAAAAGTCCTACAATCAAAATTTTACTTCTTGAAAATTGATTAGCGTGATTGAGGAAGTTACACACTAATGAAAACATACTTATTAAATTCCATTTCTCCGATAATCTGCCAAAAAAAATCCCCCTAAATCTTCCACTCTGGACCTTCAAGGTATAAGTAAAAGATTGCGCAGATTGTCCGCAGTAATATATTGCATGACTTGATTATTATTGCAGATGCGTCAGTATATAAGCAGTATTTTAATTTTGAAGCTGCTTGACATGGTGTCAATTTTAATGACTTCATACTTAGACAGTATATTATTTCTGCAAGGCCCCAAAAGGCCCAAGTTCAGTTTGTCAGTTGTTTGTATTTAAGTAAAATGAAGTTCAAAGTTGTTGAGAAATAAGCAAGTACAGTACAGTATCAACTGGTGTATATTCTATATAAAAAAAGAATAGTTTGTGTTGTGTTTTTGTAGTGCTCTTGTATAATATGTTGAATGAAACTGCTTATTGACACAGAGAACCTGAGCACTGCAGTGTTCCTGCATACGAGGCTGAAACATTTTTCATATGTTTTCTATGTCAAACCTTTCACCATTAAATTCATAGTGGAGTAAAAAGAAAAATATTTCCAAGTACAATAAAAGCACCAGCCTGAAAGGGAGATAGTCAAGTTAAGGACCAGTGCCTCAGAACTATGCTTGACTTGAGTAAATGTACTGAATTATTGTATTGTTGTGTTTTATCCACTAGATGGCAGCACAGATCTAACAAACCATCTGTTAAAGATGAGGATGACCAATCAGGACTGAGCATGAGGAGGTTTCTGCCCCACCTCACATACTGACAATTCACTTTTTCCTTTAAAAAAACATACCTGAGGTCCATAATTTATAATACAATTTTGTCATACGCAAGACACATACCAAACCTTTTAATTACTGCTGCAAATATGAATAGTTGGCAAAAAACCAACCAGTCACTCATGTGAAGCAGGTTTGTGTGGTAGAAGAAACCATGAAATCGATGTGTAAAAAAAAATCGAGAGTAATCTTGAAATCATGGATAATTTTCAGACCTCACAGGTGCAGAATCTACATCAAAAGACACCAACAGCTGAAACCGTGAGGTAGTTATTAAAATCACCAGAGAGCTTAAAGTACTTAAAATGTGAGGTCAATTTTACTTTAACACTCAAACTGACACTGGGACTTTCTCAGGAAAACATCATGTAGATAGTTATTGATCATACCTGTGAGCGGCGTGGCTCCACCCATGGCGATGGAAGTTTATCGTCCAAAACTTTGGTCCAAATTGAGATATCTCAGCAACTACTGGATGGATTGTGATGAGACATTCATGGTCCTTTGGTAGCCACCTGACTTTTATCTTTTAACACCATCACCAGCTCAGAATTTCACTTTGTCCAAAACCTTTGGTTTATGATCAAATACTTGCAAATTCCCATCAGCCTCAGTTGTACTATGTGTTTACTGTTAACGTGCTAACTAGGGATGCATCCGGATACAAATGTGTTACTCAGGAAAGCACAAATAATATGATGGGAACATATTTCTTCCATCTGAATATGCTCATTATTTGGGAACAAAATACTTCCAAAATGTTTTGCAGAAACATTAAGAATACTACTATTTTGTTTTATAATATAATATTAATATTTATAGTACAACATCAATATATTTCTAATATTCTAGTACTGTGAGCTGCTGTATGATTAACATCATCAAACGTGAACGCAGCATCATTTATAAAACATGTTTTTCTTCCGTTTCTGATTGTTCAGTGTCTCCCAGTTAAAGCGTTGGTGGTGCTGAGGCTCAGCTCATAAAACTTAGTTTAGTTGAAAATTTAATTTTAAAAAAAGAGGGGGAGATGAGGAGCACAGCAAGATGATGTGGAAATAAATTTCATAATTTATTATACGCCAACATTTTAAATCAACTTGATGCTTTGAAGGCGCAACAATTGCCAGTGAATATTAGATTAGAAAATAAAACATTTGTCCAGTTTAAAGGATAACTTCGGTATTTTTCAACCTGGGCCCTATTTCCCCTTGTGTATGTGTGTGTATAATTGATAGGTACAACTTGTTTTAAAACTGGTTCAGTATTGAGGGAGGCAGATGCAGCCGGCAGCTGCAAAACGAGTTATAACAGTAGATATCGGGGCAAATGCGTCCCGTAAAAGTTTGTGCATTAAAAGTGCTTTTTTTCGCCACAGACCGGATCACATCACCAGTGTAATCTCTGTCGACAGTGTGCTTCACTTACTGCTTGCTGTGTGTGACGACATCTTGTGTGATCTTTGTTTGTTGCCAGAAGAAAACAGAGGAGTCATGCTGAGAGCCTTTTACTGGGCGTATTTGCCCTCATATCTACCGTTATAACTCGTTTCACAGCTGCTGGCTGCACCTGGCTCCCTCAATACTGAACCAATTTTAAAATGAGTTGTACCTATCAATCATACACACAAATATACAAGGGGAAATAGTTATTCTTTAACATGACTCCTGGTATAAATCACACCCACTTTCGGTCTCCTGTCTTATACAGATGCAGATACAGATACAAATAATGATGCCATTGATAAACAGTAGATTAAACAGTAGGTAAACATTAAACCTGCTTGCTAACCTTGTCACTGTAAGTATATTAGCATGCTGACCTTTGCATTTAATTCAGAGTGCTGCAGTGCATAAGTACAGCCTCATAAAGCTGCTTGCGTGGCTGTCGTATCTTGGTCCTGTTTAATTTTACTCTGCCTTCCAGTCTCCTCTGAAGCCAAAACTGAACTTTCACATCAACCTTACAGTCATAAGCACAACATTCCACAGAAAGTACAGTTTGCACTTTTATTATTACGTTTGTTGAACATGTGTGGCATGTTTCGGAACGTGTTCAGCACAGAATGCTAATGAGACCGAATGCACGCACTGTTCTGCACAGAACAAGGAAGAATAGTTTGGGATGTGACCTGATTAGCTTCTCCATGCCTCCCCCTCCTGTCATGAACACGTGGTTATAGAATATTTTACTTGTCAAGATGACATCTGGCAGCAGTACCGATACACAGAATCTTGATATGAAACCATTTGTTTCCCTCGTCTCTGTGCAGATACTCGGTATCATAACTATGATTATAAAGGATCAGTTCACCCAAAGTCAAAGAAACAGTTTCTCACTTCCCTTCTCTGAGATTTCTGCGTTTGCTCAGATACAATGGAAGTATTATTTGTGGTTACAGTTTAAAGCAGGGGTCAGAAGTTACCTTTTATGGGGGAGGGGGCATCCAATAATAAGAATTATGGAATAGTCAGACATGTTCTATGTAGAGCACACTGGCATGTAGATGTCTATGAGCATAGTCATGCACTTCCACTGTTGGTCACCTTCTCTGAATTACCATGTGATGGAATTATAGGCTATTTATATTTGTTGGCAGCATCCAAAACTTGAATTTTTACATCATGCCAGATACAGGTTGCAATGATAGTAGCAGCAACAGAACAAGAACAATGAACGCAGCTCTGAGCCCTTTCAGAATAAACGCCTGATAATAGTTAAACAGTGAGGAACATGGCATTTGTTAGATTTCAGTTTCAATAATTTCAAGTGCTCATGATGGCCTTGCAGACCACATGGAACCTGGATCCGTCCACCAGGCCACATTTTGGTTTAAAGGGATAGTTTAGGTTTTTTGAAGTGGGGTTGCATGAGTTCCTGATTCATAGTCAGCCATTACCTACACGCTAGTTTGGATCTGATTAACTTTTTGAAAAACTAAAGTCACACAAGAACAGAACAAACTAACTAACAGATCGAGGCAGCGGTAGACCAGCAGCTCATATGTTCTGTGAGGTAAAATCGCTGATTTTGTTAAAGGAGTCTGGTGGCGTTGCAGAGATATAACAGCTTCAGTTCCTCGTCAGCATCTGATGGAGCGGTAAAGCGGTGAAAACATTCTGTGACATAGTCTAGCCTCACTCCTCATGGCTGTATAAATGTAATATTAATTATTATAATGGGCGTTATTATATTGGATTGTATATATGATTTAATACTATTATATTATATTATTATATTATCATGAACACTGATATCTGTCTATGTATTTTTACTACCTGTTATGTGCTTAATTCTACCAGAAAAGCCTGACCAGGGACAGGGGTTGTAAATTAGCCCTGGCTAGAAACCCTACATGCAACACATCTATATCTGCTACAGTGTTTCTTGGATTGTCCCTGACAAATTAACTGACAAATAAATAAAATATTGTTTTACTATTATATTATGACTATAATGGGGATTTCGTGGGTGGTGCAGGGCCTTTCTGTGTGCATGTTCTGCTCTCATCAGGTGCTCCGTCTTCCTCCCACAGTCCGAACACATCCAGGTTAGATTAATTGGCGACTCTAAATTGCCCGTAGGTGTGAATGTGGGCGTGAATGGTTGTTAGTCTCTGTGTCTCGGCCCCGTGATGAACTGGCGACTTGTCCGGGATGAACCCTGCCTCTCATCCACTGTCAGCTGAGTTAGGCCCTCCTTTGCGATCCTGCAAAGGATAAGTGCTTATAGATAATGGATGGATGGATATTGTTGTTACATCATAAATTTATTATCATCATAACATAACACAATGTCTTTTTCTTTCTTGCTTTCTCTCTGCTACACATGCTACGCACCCTACTCCACACACTACACTGTCCAGGATCACTAAACATGGATCACTATCTCTCAGTACCTACACACACCTACTACTACTTTCTCAAACTTTTTACTCCATGTACCACCTCAGAAAATGTTGAGCTCTCCGAGTACCACCATTGTTTTTGCCATTATTATTGATACAGTAGTGATCTAACATATTCAGCTATAGACAGTTCATGCAGGAGGCAGATTTATTCTTAAGTCTTGCTCAAACTAAACCAAAATGTGAGGTAACTCAATACCTCCTTACTGTTTAGTGCTAACAGGTGCTGTAGACACTCCACTGGTGCTTCTTAAGCTGCTTGTGCTCGGTTCACTGTTGTCCACTTCATTTTCAGCACGGCTGTTTGAAATATTCTCCCCCCGATCTGCACTGCTCTTCATAATACTTCTAGTTAAGAGCCATGATGGCAGTGTTTCTGAACTATTCATTTTCACTCTCTGCTTTGTACTTCTGCTTTCCATCTTTCCATCACAGTTTAGCTCATAACGTGTGTGTGCACGTGACCTGCAGGGCTGTTTCTCACTTTCTGGGGGCCTGAGCAATTTAATCCTATAGAAAATTATGATAAATGAGAATCACTGGGCCTCCCCTACATAAAGAAAATCACGAAATTGACTGCAGGTTTACAGAATCTGCATTATAACATCTGCCAAAATATGACAGATGCTGCATTTCCCTTAAAGTTATTAGCATTCTTGCAAAGGGTGCGCATGTGAATGATGTAGTGGCGTGATGTCTGACTAAGTAAAGCTTCCCTGCTGATCTCTGGACAGTGAACTTTGAGTACTTTGAATAGCAGAGGCTATATACTGTAGATCATCACTACATCACACTGTTTTGGGGGCCTCCTGGTGGCTTTGGGGGCCCCATGCAACTGCATAGTCGGCACATGGCAAGAAACAGCCCTGCACGTGTCGTTTCATTTGAAATAGTTCTAGTATTTTGATAGTATTTTATGTTTTTTTCCCTAGAAAACACTACTGACATTCCTCCACATACCGCTAGAGGGAGCTTTCATACCACAGCTTGAATATCTAGGCCCTACAATCTATAATCTAATCTGATCGCTGCCCTCTGACTGATCACATCACTACATACATCATTGTCACTGCTTTGTGTTGTTGTCTGTATGTACTGTTTGTCCATCACGTCTGTGTATTTTATTTATCTTTCAAGTCACTCTTTTGTCAGTTATTCTCATCCATTTAAAAAAAAAGAAAGACAAAGAAAAGAAAAAGAAAAATTCTGATATTGATTCAGTGTCTGTTGTGTTTGGTGTTTTCCTCTCTGCTTCTCTAAACTGTTGGTATGCTGACTGCCATCTACTGTTGGCAATACACTGACGATGTCCCCCACTTAACCCCACTTCCAAAAAAATCTGAACTATTCCCTTGAGTGAAACCTGTTCCTCTGAATAGTTTGTTGAAAATTGTTCTGCTCTGAATCATCAATGTGTTTACATTAGAAACCTTGACTGTAATGTTTTTTTCTGATACTTCAACGAGAATGCAAACCAGTCAGCAGCACAATAACATTATGTAAGAGGAAGTTTTAACTGAACTGAAAGCAGCCTGGCTGACTCGTAATAAAGACTGGGGAAACATGGACATTTTTACAGCTTCTGCTTGTTTTTGTTTTTTTTTCATTTTTTTATTTTATGTTTCCCGAAGCAGCGTTTGTATAAAATAAGCACTCACCTCGAGGAGGTTCTTAACTGGGACTATGAAACGTTTTGTTGATGCCAGCGGTACTCGGCTGCACCGCCTGTCGCGCCACATCACCGTCACCGCCCGCTATCACTGTACAGAGCTACCTCCGAGGGACTATTACTGTAATGTAGCATCAAAAGGACAAGACCTTAATGCACTTTAATGAGGAGCTCGGCATCTTGTTACCTCTAAATGTTTGTAAATGAGGCCTATTGTACAAGTCATTTAATCAGGGTAACAACCACATCAAAAACTGTTGAGGCTTTCAGGGGGTGTCAATCATGACACCCCTGTTATGTGTGGTACCCTGTCCTCTCTCTCTCCCTCTCTCTGTCAGTCTTGTCTCCCTCGTCCCTCTGCCTGCTGCGCACCTGAGTGTGATCAGTATTCAGGTAGCAAGAGGACTTTTTCTCCCCAAGCAGGTTTCCCACCTCCATGCGCACCTAGGTGCTGGGGTTTTTGTTGTGTTAGTTTGGGCTGGAGGTTAACATCAGTCTAGTTAATCATCTCTTCTGTTTGCTTTAGTTTTAGTCTTTGTTTTTTAGGCAGTTTAGGGGGAGCGACGGCCCACTGCGTGGTTGGTCCAGCGTCTTCCCTCCTTTTGTACATTTTGGCCAGGGTCTCCAGCCCCTTTTGTTTTCCCTTGGCTTATGTTTGTGTTTTGCCGAATACTTTGGGCTTGTGGGTTAACTGTTACCTTTTGTCTGCCGTCTTTTTTCATATGTTGCAGCCTCCTACCCCTTTGAGCCTTGGTTCACTTTTTATATGGAAGCCGTAACAATCCCCATACCCTATTTCACACCATAGACCTGCTGCCATTTTATCTAGCGCCACCCTGAGGTTGATATGAGTGTTTCATGACTGTTAAATTTTCTACAGACATTCGTGTCCCTCTCAGGTTGTATGTAATTATAATAACTCCGGTGTTTCCCCAGAATCTGGCACCATCATCTGTTACAAATGTTTAATATGTATGAGAGATTAGATTTAATGCTAAAAATGTTAATCTTAGAAAATGTGCGTGATGTCATATCAGTGTAAATGTAATCTTACGGGCAGTAGGGCTGACCCGAGGGCTTAAAAACGTCTGCCATCGCCATGGTAATTGACATAAACATCAGTATTTTCTTTTGTTCTTTTTCTTTTTGAATAGAGGAAGGAATCCTTGTGTCAACTGCACCAAAAAAACTGATAAAGAGCAAGACATGGAGCTCCTCTGTGGCCTTTCAATTAATCTCAAAACCTGTGCTCATAGAAACCAGTACAAGTGCACAGAACCGCATCTGTGGGTGAGAAAACATCCATGCGAGGGATCATTTCTGCTCTGAGTGTTTTGCAAGCACCGAGTTGTGACAAGAGCAAGCTTGACCATCCTGACGTGCTTGCCGCTGCTCAGCTTGTCAAGTAGACTTTGAAAGCGGGGATGGAATAGGCAGTGGCTGACGTCTCCCCTCCTGTGACACACAAGTCAAGTGTCTCAGGGAAATTGCATTGCATTTAGATCAGAACCTAAATGCTCTTGACCACATTGGTGTGATTCTACCAGTTAGTAACCTGTTAAGAACTGAGAAATAATCTGACGGGCAACAGGTAACGTGCCTCCTTCCCACGCTTCGAGAGCCGGCTACCAGCCATGTATGAACCCGCCTCACTCGGGAAGCGATGCCCCCTTGTGTTCGCAGATAATTCTCTCCAAAGCTCTGAACCCCCGAGCGAGTTCTAATGAATTCAGTGAAAGACACACCACTGTGTTGTGTGTGTTGTCGCCTCCACTACATGGAAGCAGATCTTCAAGTATGAAGTTGTCACAATACAATCATAGTAGGGACTTAGCATAGCAGGGTGTGTTTACTGCATCAGGGACTTGAGCCTTCCTGTTCTTCTTCTGGCTCGTTGCCTCTGCTGACAGCGCCTGTTAGTAGATGGTAGAAAAGTTTCTTTTTTCTGCAACACCTCTGAATTAGCCGCTCTTCCACGAGTTTTCTCCTTGATGCATTTTTTCAAACGGGATTCTTTACCCTAGTCTTTCTGAAAAGCTAAAACACGCCCCCTGGGTTTTTTGATCTACAGTTCAATTCGCAGCTCACATGATGCTCATGGGATGTGTTGTTGAATGCAAACAAAATTATGGGAGAGAGGAGGCTGTAAATATAAAAGAGCTTCATTCTTTCTTCAGTCAGATATCACCAGTTTGTGATTTTCAGCACATTCCAGCAGCAGCAGCAGTCGGAGGTGCTGACAGACAGGACTGTCTGTCCTCACACATTATGTCATCCAATTCCTCGAAGCGGTCAACAAATAAATACTTAATGACTTCATGCTTCACATGGCTTTGCACTTGTGTCAGAGATATTTTTTGACTTCTAATCATTGGAGCTCTGATGTGATGAGGCCGCAACGCTCGGCATTCACACTCAGGCTAACAATGTCTCTGATGTGGCTGAAGTTATTTAAATCTGCTCCTGTCACTTTTCCTCCAGCACCCAACACTCACACATCCTCCTGCCCTCATTATTTATGGATTAGAGAGGCCAACTTGTGACTGGAAGGTTGTTAGTTAGGATTCTCAAGCAAATTACAAAACTAGAAGTAACTGCAGTTTTATTGTTGTTAATTATCTTATCAAGTTTTTATTGTGTTTTTTATGCTGTCTTGAGAAATGGACAGTGGTGCAAAGAGTACTGAAAATCTGTACTCAAGTACAAGTACTGCTACATTACTAAAATATTACACAAGTACAAGTAAAAGAACTGGTGTTAGAGAAATACTTGAGTAAAAAGTACAAAGTCCTCAGAGTATTAGATACTTTGGTCCCATAATTTCATGGTAAATAAGTGCTAATTACCAAGTAATGTATTTGAAACTTCTTAAAAATTACCCCCAGATTTAAGTACAGAAGTACAATTTGTCATTTTTGTCTCACTTTATGTTTTAGTTTCCCTGTTCATCAAATGATTGGCTACAAAATTGCAAACAAAAGGTTTGGACATGAATTCAACTTGTATTCAATACCCAGTTATGATTTTGAAAGTAACTAAGTAGATTACATGGTGCACTGAAGTACAAGTATAAGTACAGACTTGGAAATCTACTCATAAAAGTACAAATACTCTACTTAATTACTTAATAAACTACTTAATTACAGTAACTCGAGTATTTGTAATTAGTTACTTCCACCCTTGGATTATGATGTAGAAGGGGTTCAAAAAGTGTCTGTGGCTCTGTCATGTTTTTCAGCTGTCAAAGACGTCATTGGAAGCCAAACCTTTTGTAAAACCAGCTTTTCAGAGCCACATTTCAGTGGAGTATTTTTAAAGTTTACAGAAAGTGATATTTTGAAAGCATGTTCCCACATTTTACTTATAACAGACAAAGGGATCATTCAAAAGTGTGAGATGTGGTGAACAACATGTAATCTTACATTAGAAGTAAAAAAGATTTGGTAAAAGCAAGAAACTAATATTAAACATGTATGAACTAATATTTTAAAAAGTACAAGACCATCAGATTCTAAGACCATGTATTTAGATTGATATTAAATGTTTATGCTGCTGGCAGCAGGGAAAAAGGCTTTGACCAAAAGACAGGTGATGCATACTGGACCTACTGTAAATACCTGGATGGATGTGACCACAGAGATTCATAAGATGGAGAGGGTTACTTTTTCTGTGAACTTAAAGGTGGACATACGACATCTGGGAAAAATTGGTGCAATACATCAAACCTCTGAAACCAGATTTTATTTAGATAATGAACCGAAGGAACTTTTACAATTCTTATTGATTTGCCATTTATTGTATTTCTGTCAGGTGTCAAAATATCTACCCAGAACATTTATGTAACGATGTGAAGCCAGACTGCTACAAGCACTTTCATTTATCTTTTTTCTCTTTATTTTTTCTCATTTCCTCTCTGTGTGTATATAGATCTGTGGAGACCAGATCGCCACCCTCAGGATTATCATCGAGCAGTCCATCGAATGGAACTCTTCTGTCTATGTAAACTTCATAGATTTTGAAAAAGCCTTTGATAGTTTGGATAGGGAAACATTGTGGAAACTGATGGCTCATTATGGGATCCCAGCAAAGATAATTAACATCATAAGGAGCACTTACCAAGGAATGAGGTGCCAAGTCCTCCACGAAGGAGGTTTATCAGAGCCATTTGAGGTCCTGACTGGTGTGCGGCAAGGGTGCCTGCTCTCACCCTTTCTTTTCCTCCTCTGCATTGATTGGGTGATGAAAGAAACAACCAAAAGTAGACGAACCGGCATACAGTGGAGCTTGACTGAGCAGCTTGAAGATTTAGATTTTGCAGATGATCTGGCACTACTGGCTCACACACACCAACAGATGCAGGAAAAATCTACGAAACTGGAGGAAACTGCTGCTCTGCTCAGACTCAAAATAAAGCAGACTAGTCTGACAGGCATGAACTGATGAAGCTTCTTGGATAAGAGGCGAAACGTCTTCAGAAAAGGCTTTTTGAACAAGTCCAGTTGCTTTCGATTTAATCTTTCCTTGGCTTACAATGACCTAGACGAATGAGAACATTCACGGACTCAAAATAAACACATCAAAAACTAAAGTAATGCGCATCAACAGCAAGAACAACACTCCCATAACCATGGACCAAAACTCACTAGAGGATCTAAACAGCTTCACATACCTTGGTAGCATCATCACTGTGGAAGGTGGCACGGAGGACGATGTCCAAGCCAGAATTGGAAAGGCAAGGACAACATTCAATATGCTAAAGAATATCTGGAAGGCAAAAAAACCTGTCACTCAAAACTAAACTTAAAATCTTCAACTCAAACGTAAAGACCACGCTACTCTATGGCTCAGAAACATGGAAAACAACCACGACCATAATTAATAAGCTGCAGTCCTTCATCAACCGGTGCCTCAGACACCTCCTGGGAATCTACTGGCCTAACACCATCTCTAACGCCAACCTGTGGGAACTCACCAAACAAGACACAATAGAAATCCAAATACAGAGAAGGAAATGGAAGTGGATAGGTCACACACTCAGAAAAAAGCAATCCATCACCAAACAGGCGCTGACATGGAACCCACAGGGCAGGAGGAACAGAGGCAGACCAAGAACAACCTGGAGAAGA
>JAJHUR010136486.1:0-15686 GCA_027495735.1 Lutjanus campechanus
TGCGTTCACTGTATATTTTCAGTCAGAAACGTGTAGTGTTCCCTGTGTCAGAGCGGGGTTGGGTGCACTGTCGATTTAAGTGCACAACAGAGGCAGGTAATGCACTGCGCTGAGTCATTTGCCGCAGGGAATGATGGCAGGATGAGATTGCTTTGTTGCATGTGACAAACATCACCGTTATGACCACCGCTGAAGCCGACTGTACCTCATGTGTGTCTGCAGGATGAGAAGCAGAGGATCGAGGCTCTGGGAGGCTGCGTGATCTGGTTTGGCACATGGAGGGTTAACGGCAGTCTGTCTGTATCCAGAGCAATAGGTAACTCAGTACATGTAGTATATATTAATATTCTGGATCATGATGTTTCTTTTTATGTGTGTTTTGACTTTAAAGGGAAGCCCCAAATCAAAAATACATGTTTTTCCTCTTATCTGTAGTAGTGCTATTTATCCATCTAGATTGTTTTGGTGAGCTATCAGCTGTAGAGATTTCTGCCTGCCCGTAACTAAGTACAAATACTTGGTTACTGTGCTTAAGCAGATTTTCCAGCTATCTGTACTTTACTCGAGTGTTACTTTTTCTACATTTTAACACAAATATTTATACTTTCTTCTCCTGTTTTCAAAACAGGTTCTTTACTTTAGTTTTAATGCATTTGAGGGGAATTAGTGATTTTTTTTCCAAACATCAAGACTGATTTAAATGTAAATGGACGGGACAATAACAAACTGAAAAGGTGATTCCTCTGTGTATCCATCAGTGCATGTCTCACACAACAGATGTAACAAGACGAAAACGACATAACAAGATGAATAAGATGTTACAAGACAAAAATCAGTGGAAAACACATGAGACAAGAAAGACGCAACGAGACTAAAAACAACGTAAAAGACATAGCAAGACTAAAAACAGGGTAAAAAGACAGAAAACAATGTAAAGACATAAGTAGTGACAACACGAAAAACAACATGAAAGACGTAATGAGACAAAAACATACGTAATAAGACGAAACATGACATAACAAGATTAAAAAGCGGTAACAAGACTAAAAACAGTAAGAGGTAAAATATGTATTTTTGATTTGGGGGCGAATCGTCACTCTGCAGGTGTGATCAGGCTCTAACAGAACAACCTGTTACTGTGTCGACAGGTGACTCAGAGCACAAACCCTACATCTGTGGTGATGCGGACCATAGTATCTTCCCATTGGACGGTTCAGAAGACTACCTGATCCTGGCCTGTGATGGCTTCTGGGACACAGTGAGTCCAGATGAGGCGGTGCGGGTAGTCAGCGACCACCTCCAGGAGAACACCGGAGACACCACCATGGTAGCCCACAAGCTGGTGGCCTCGGCCCGTGACGCGGGCTCTAGCGATAATATCACTGTCATAGTGGTCTTCTTGCGGGACCCGCGGTCCCCGCCACCTACCAGCACGGAGGAGGACGAGGAGGGTGCGGTGGAGGGAGAGGTCGAGGAGGAGGAGGTAGCGGAGGTGGAGGAGGAGGAACAGGAAGAGGAGGAGGAGGAGGAAGACGAGGCAGTCAGGGTAGAGCGTGATGGTGGTGAGGGAGGCAGCACTGCGGACATCGGGGGGAAGGGTCGCGGAGGCTGGCCCCTGCAGCAGTGCTCGGCCCCCGCTGACCTCGCCTATGAAGACCGGACGGACTCGTTCACGGACAGAACTAGCCTCAGCCTGCTGGGGCCGTCTCTGGAGGGTCGCATCTCCCTGACCCCGGGCTCACGGCAGCCCTGCTCCAGCTTTAGCCCCGACCTCTTCACAGCCCCCCACATCTACCGAGAGGAACGCCAACTGAGGCGCAGGTCCTGTATCCCTTTTCAGGAGCCCAGCACCTCTAGCTTCACGGACCCACTGTGGCCCCAGACAGCCATGCTGTTAGGCCAGGCAGTGAGGCGAAGCCACAGGCTCGGCTACGGTAGTCGCCGGTGGGCCCGGAGGTGGCCAGGCACATCCAAGGAGCTGCTAGGCCTGTTGCCAGCTCACCACCTGCTGCCGCACATGGAGCGCCACTCCAACCGGAGGCCTGGAGTGGCAGTGCCTCATCTGCCCCACGATACCACCATCTGAAGAGGTGACCCCAACCAAACCATCTCCTTCATTTATTCAGTCCTGCTCCCTGCCCCTCAGCCCACCCACCCACCTACCCGCCCACCTCTGCCTTCAACAACACGTCTTTCTTTGATAGTAGGTAGTCGTGGCTCCTGCAGTCGTTGCGTGATTATTGAATCTCTGTTGGAGGAGTGGTGCTCTCTGTCCTAAGCCGAAATGTTTCCAAATGTAAGCTGGCCCACTAAACACAAGCCCTGCTCCTTAATGCTGTAGGTAAAGCGCAAAACTGTTTCCTCTCCGTCGTGACCATTGATCAGACAACACGAAGCCAGAGTTGGAAATGCAGGTTAATAAGATGTGTTCCGACTGAACGTGAAATGAAGCGACACTCTGTGACTCTACTCGCTAGCTAGCTGGAGCTTAAGTCTTTATTGGACTACAAAAGCTCTTCTTTGCAAAGGGAGGCGAAAGTTCACTTTGCATTCAGTCTGAACACGCATTTAATTTACATGCTTGGTCGCTCCACACTCTCGGCAGTGTCTTCGGATGAAAGTGATGTATTTTGGACAGGAAGAAAAAGCGTTGTTGTTCTCAGATAGAAGGAAGCATAGCATTTATTTTCGTTGTAGAAGAAGAAGTAAGAATATACACCAAAACTATGTGACAGAGATCTTGCTACCAATTGTCTGGAGATTCCTAAATGCAAGGTAGTTGCTTAACGACCCCAACAAACCTACGTGCCCCTCACATTTTCTCAAGGACTCGCCTTAACAGAAGCGACGCCCTCCTCAGTAGTATGTGCACGATCCCCACCCTGATATCAAGGGTCAACCTAAAGACTTTGGATTGGTTCTTTAAACTCTCTGTTTCCACCCAAGTGGTGTTATTACAGGCTCCACTCTTCTTTGAAGGCCTTCCTCAAGATTTTGGAACCTGGCTGCAGGGATTTTAGCCACAACAGCATTAGCAAGGTTGGAAACGGACTGTAATTTCTTACCACACAATATGCAGGCCTCTACAAAATTTAGTTTATCAAGCTTGGGTCCTGTGTCCACATGGCTTTTTTTCTGGTGCTGCAAAAAAAAAACCAAAAAACGTTGCATATGTTTTTTTTCTTCAAAGTTCCTATGACTGCCAGTGCTGCACAGTCTAGCATCGCACCTTTGGTTTTAACCTTCTATTCGTATCAATTTGTTTGACGTTTTTTACTGTGAGCACCCACAAGAAGACGCGCCGCCTCGGTTTGATTGACCGCAATGCTTTTAGGAATGTCTTACCCTCTGGGGTCCTGCACGGGCATGACTTTAGGTAAGTTTTTGCTTTCCGGCTTGCATCAGAAAAATAGGAAAGGGCTCCATTTTCTTGGTTACCATGGGGATGAGTCCCCATTTTATATATGATTGGTTGCCGTGAAAAAAAAAAAAGCGACACCAGCGCCTTTCTGACAAGTTCAGAGATTTTCAAACCAAAACGCTCAGAGTTGACACTTTGAAAAAAGATGCCAGGCCACAGACGTTCTCCCCTCATCGGGAACGACTGGAAAAAAAAAAGATGCTGGCGCTCAGAATAAACGCTATGTGGACACGGGCCCTAATATTAGCCGAAATTATTGGCCAAGCTGATGAATGGGGTCGCGCTCTAGTTCCCAAACTGTTTCTACAAAGTTGAATCGACACTCATGTCACTGTAGCTGTAGAGTAGCATTAAGATTTGCCTTCATTGGAGCAAAAGGGTGCTGACTGAACCGTGAAAAACAGCCATAATCCAAAAGTACAAGACTTTTGGGCAGCGTCATCACTTGAATGACTCATTCACAGAGATTTTTCTGTGCGTCCAACAGAAAGGACAGCTATCTAAGCCTTACCAGCAAAGTGAAAGAGGTTGACTGCGTGATCGCTCAGCTTCATCATTTCTCTTTCCTTTTATTAAATGTTGCCAAGTCAGGTGTAAATGCAGTCTGAGGTGACACATATCATCTTTTGTCTCGCTGTCGAGGACGTCGAGCGACCGAGCATTACATTAAGCTCTAATGGCCCAGCTTGCCTCTTTGTCCCCCCCTCCCTCAGCAATCCTTTGGTGGCAGATGAATAAAGTTCACAGGGGAGGCCGGAACAATTGTCGCTCCTGGTTTCTGGGACTGAAGGCACATGCTGTTCTTCGCCCTCCCATGCAGTCACTGACCCTGCCATTATCCAGCCACAATTTGTCCACAGATAAAAGCACTTAACACCAGATTATAAAAGATTAGCAGTCACTTACCTGAATAAATGCTTCATGAAGTCCAGTATTCCAGATGGACATATACTCCTGGGATAATGTCGTTTTTGGTGGGGCAGAGGGTATTTAAAATTTTAGTTATAGTTTTCGTTGGGCCACATAGCGGTTGCAAGTTCTTAAGTGTATTTTCTTTTACACAAAACCCACAGAACAGAAACATTTCCAGCTGGCTTGATAAGCGCAAACCATTTAACGTTGGGCCAGGATAGTTGAAAGCTGCAGAACACGTGCCTTTCATGTGTGTAACTAAAGCCTACGTCCTTTACACACACATATTCACCGATTCCTAAATTTGTCATGTTTTAATTTTACCGTTAAGGACAAGTCTGGCCTGTGCTTTCAGTTGAGTCATATTATGACTCTGAGCCACTTTAAAGAAATAGTTTAAAGAGTTAACAAGAGTTAAATCAGGAGATTGGTACCACTGTCATGTCTGTCAGCTAAAAAAGAAGCTACAGCCAAAGTATGTCTGTTAATGGACCTTGTTTGTTTGTGCCTGCTTATTGCGACGGAAAATGGCCACAGTTTGGTTAGGTTTAGTTCGGGTATGCTTTGGCAACCAAACTATTTGTTTAGAGTTAAGGAAAGATCATGGTTTGGGTTGAAATAAGTAGTCAAAAGTAGGCAAAAGGTCAGACGTTGCACTTTAACATGGGAGACCGGATTTAATTTCCTGTGTAAAGCAACATCATTCTTAAATATCTTGGGAGTCTCACAGGAAACAGAAATCTAGAACCAATCATATTGCAATCTTTTACACACTAATTAGGTTGAGTTGTGCAGCGGTCACACCTGCGCAAATTAAGGAATTAAGGTTGAATTGAACTCCATGTGTTAGGCGTCTTGGAACACGACCGCAACCGTAGCTCCAACAGCAGCTAGCTTGGTTCTGTCCAAAGGTAAAACAGTTAGCTTTAGCTTCTGTCTTTTAGTAGAATATTTGTAGCAATTAAATGCATATTTAAGAGCTATTTATAGGGTTCTCGTTTCAAAATCAGCGACAGTTGTCTTCCAGTCTAAAAACCTGCAGCAAGGGGGAAGCTGCTAGCTAAATTAGCCAACAATTTGTGGTTATTACTTGTCTGTTTGTGGATGGATTAAAGCAGCATCTACTGTGCTTAAGAGTTTTTCACACTGCCTAGGGTTAACTCTGTCCTAGCCATTGATCTTTTAGCCGTGTTCCACACTGGCACCTTTTAGCCCAGGGTTTAGTCCATTTTCAGGTGATAACCCCTCAAACTCTGGCTAACCTCGCTACAGAACAGGGCCAGCAAGTTAAAGCTAAGCTAAAGTCGGGGTTAGCCCACTTTGGAACTTGCCAGGATTGTGCCAGTGTGAAAGCTTTCTTAGCCTGGGCTAACAGCTCTCTTAGCCTAGTGCTAAGAGCAGAGTGAAAAGCCCTTCGTGAGCTTTACAGGTGCTGTTCGGTGGAACCTTTGGATAGAACTCTTTCTAGTCTTTATGCTAAGCTAAGCTAACCAGCTACTGTCTATACAGTAGCTTCATATTTAGCGTACAGACATGAGAGTGGTATCAAACTTCTCCTGAAGAAGGTCAATAAGAATATTTCCCAATATGTCCTTTAAGCTCTGTAGCCCATCAGGAGAATCTGCAGATTTATGCACCTCTTTAAATAAAGTTGTGTTGTTAACAGCCCCTCTGCGACTATACAGTATTACACAGCAAACATCCCATCATCGTCACCGACCGCAAGATCGCTCCCGCTGCCAGTGTAATCCTCTGAGGCCGGCTCCCATGGCCCCACAGCGCCTTTATAATTGGATCTTTCTCTGATCTGATCTAGATTCTTCAATGGAGTGCCCCCTCTCTGCTGTCTAACACTCTGCTGACAGTGCTGCACTTCAGTTATGTTAGCAAGTCATAGGATTGTTCAAACTCAGTCTTTACGCCACCTTTCATAAGAATGTACTCGTCATCTAGCTAAGACATAGAAGCAAGTTTTGCATCTTGATTTCATATATATATATAACACCAAATATAGAAGGTAGACCATTCATAATTAACAAAACTACATATCATCAAATAGTAATTTATATGATCAAATATAACAGCAGCCATAACCAGTTAACTTGGCGAGACTAATCTGTGGAAAGACTTTTTGAATACGCACAATATCATTATTGTATCTAATTGTACTTGATGACTATAAACTAACCACACAGTTGCTATGAAATTATGAAATCCCGAGTAAACCCTGTGCCATGTTCCCCCAAAATTCCTAAATCTATCACTCATTTTCACTTTTAATGCACCAAAAATGCCCCCATTTCCTCTCACTGCTATATATTTAATTCTCTGTGGCGGCAACTGACTGTTCTCTAAGCCCCACCCCCCCTTAGTTACTGTTGCTAAGGCTGTCGAGCTTTCAATTCTCGCACATATACAGCTGAAAACAATAATGGCTTACAAAACAAAAAGCATTTTCTCATTTCAGCCCGGCAACCACCAGAGTGTGCGGCAACTTCTGCTAGCATATTTTATCCTAGCTAGCTAATTAGCATTAGCTTTGTGAGTTGGTTTAAAACTCTGATTAATAAAAGGGGTCTTAAATACACCCTTGATGGCTACATACTTTACATGACATCATGCTAAAAGACTGAGGCTAACACTATACGTCTCAGGCTAAAAGTTAGCATCATCACCAGCTGATGATCACCTGACATGGAAGTAAAGAAGTAGCCTTGTTTTTGTACTGACGGTAGAGCTGGTAATGTGAAGGAGAAAATGTAGGTTAGACTAATATTTTGTTCTTATATGACCCCGTCTGGATGCTAGCTAACCTTAATGGCTTAAAGATTTGCGAGATTTATGCTTAAATTATGTTTTTTTTAAATGATATGCTGTCATATTTTAACGGTACAAGTGAAAAGGGTTGAATGGAGGACTAATTAAAGTGTTTGCTGGAGTGTAAACCTTCATAAATCAGAGCACAGCTGCTAACCGTTCACTGAGTTGTAGCTAGCTGCTAGCATCAAATAGCGGCTTGCAGTGAGTGAACACTTAACAGTAGATGCCCCAGTCCTGAAGGGGGGCCTTTCTAACCTGTAACCTCATAAAATGATGTAGTTGGCCAATGATATTCTGGTTTGACTTTGGAGGTAATGCTACGTTAGCATAACCAGTGTAGGCAGTAAGCTAGTTAGCCAGACATGCTAACGTTTGCAGCTCATGTTAGAGACAAACTTTGTTAAATCAAGATAAAATGAAAAACACTTTTTAAAAATCCCTTTTAGAGCACATTCTCGGTCATATTGTGACCACTCCCCCAAAAAATTAAAGAATCAATTTCTTTGTCTTCTTATATCAAAATGAAATCATAATTTCTGTAAAAACAAAATATGACCTGTGCTTGTGTGTTCAATTTCAACCAACAATATCAAGACATCCACCCATTAATCAATCTTCAACTTTTAGCGGCACAGAGCTAGTTAGCTAGCAACAACATGTTACGTCGGGTTATGCTCCGCCCACTTTTTCTCCCGTTATGTGCTGCCTGCCTAACCTGGTTTACTCGGAAATACGTCACAATAGGGAAGCTAGATACTTTCGAAATGCCATTTCATCTGGACTTGAATAGATTTCTGAACTTCTCTTGTGTTTTTGACTTCGTATGCCGTTCGGGGGTGGGGTTTATCGAACAGTCACATTAATTATTCCCTAACTTTCCCTAATGTATGTAACAGCGTCCCTATTGTTTGTTTGATGCAGTGAATTTCCAAACGTCAGGGTGTTTATAATGACCAGGTTCTGTAAATCGTGCCTCCACTTTCCTGGCCCAGTCACTGATGAAACACCCAGAGACATCAGACATCAGGTACTGGTTGACATAGACAGCCATCACCTCCCCTTTGTTTTTGTTTTTTTGTTTTTTTTTGGGGGGGGGGGGTCTTGCTGGTAGATGGAGAGCTCCGTTTGTTTCATTTCACTCTCCTGTACCCTTCCCGTGGACTGACTCGTGAAGAGGAGCGTCAGACTGTCAGTGGAGCAGAATGTACCTCCAAAGTCCCAGAACGTCCTCAGAGACTCGGCGAAGTGGGTCGACGCGGTGGTGGTGTTTCTCTGGGAGATTCTTCTTTCCCGGGGGGCATCTGTCTATCTATTTATCTATCTATCTATGAGGAATGTACTGTCGAGACACTCAACAAACTGAAGCCGCTGGATCCCTTTGTGGAAGAATCACTGCAGTCATTGTCTCCGGAAGCGCCGGTCGATACCCGAAGAAGACGGGTTAAGTAAATCACAGTCATTTAAGATATTCACTTAGGCACAGATGCGTATGTATATTATGAGTACTAATTTTGAGTTGAGCGAGTGATGGAGGAGTGTACATATAATAATTCTGTCTTGTAAATCAGTGGTTTAAATCCATGCTTCACGAGGCCCGACTGTTGGGCCAGATGTTGACTTTCCCAAATCTCCCGCCACCAGACTGAGGTGGACGCGAGGATGATGTTATTGAACCGCTTGAGAGGCGTCAGTCTATTAACCCCGCCTCTGCCTTCAAGAGCTGCTAAAGTATATAAAGGTGTTGAACCAGTCTGGCTTTCACTGGAAGAGTCTGTAGTGTCCTGTCGTGGCCTAGCTGCTGTTTTCACCCCTGCTTTCCTGCCCTGACATGAATAATAAAAAATAAAAAAACCTGGGGAAAAGATACATGAAGATGTTGATTATCGGCTTAAAATCTCCAATCTGCAGCTTTGATTTAAAATGTTGTATCAGTACCAGCCTTAAAAAAAAACATCTTGCCAATCAGATTATATCAGTAGTTCGTAGGTTTTCATTCCAGCTCTGCAGGTGTTAGATGATTAGCATGATGTTGATTAGAAATGAGGAACACAAGTGAACTGAGCTGCTGTGGTGTTTGGGTAAAAATGGAGTAGAGCCACTGTGTTGCGAGTCTTTTAGATAACTGATTTAGATCTGATACACGGATCACACGGAGCAGTAAACCCTGAAGAAGCAGAGCTGCGACAGGATTTTCTCAGGATCTTGTTTTAATGACAAAGTTTCCTTGTATCAGGAGTGTTTAGCCACGAGGAGAAAGGTTAAATACATTTATGTCAAATCTGGTAATGAGCAAAAGAGCTCAATGAGAATTAAAAACAAATTTAACCCAGAATAAAAAGACTTCTTCCAAAAGAAACTTCTACAAGAGTGGTGCTAACATGCTCAGTGACCATCCTAATGGGATTCAATAATCAATACAACCCAAAACATTGGTGTTAGTGAACCTGGGATTGAAGTTCATCAATCAATCAAACCAAAACGTCAGCATTTGACAATCTAGGTTTGAAATTCAATAATTGATCCAATGAAAAACATCAGTGTTAATGAAACTCAACAGTCGATCCGACCCAAAATGTCAGAATTGATGACCTGCGAGTGAGACTCAACAATCGATTATCTTTTCAGCTTTAAGCAGGTATAATATTTACCATGATCACCATCTTGGGGCCTTTTCACTCCTGAAAGTCCGAACTAAGGTTCAGGTTTTTGTTTTTACTTACTGAAAGGGCCCTTAGTTTTTTTGTTAGCATGCTATCATTTGCTAATTAAAGTATGGTTGAGGCAAGTTTTGGAGGCATTTGGTCATAAATCAAGAAATTGACGAGTAAAATTTTTCACCTGTTGATCATGTTCGATGAAAACGGGCATCGCCAAAGTTATTACAAGAGAAAAAAGTTACAAGACAATCCATCCAATAGTTGTCAACAAATTTAACTCAAAGGCTCCTGGAGCGTCGACCCCGTCGGCAGCTCAAACACCGGATTTGAACTGCGGCGTGGTCCAAACAACTTCTTTCTGGTTCGTCTCAGAGGAGTGATCTCAGACAGCTGTTGAGTTCATTTCTGGTGTGAAAACAGTTCAGACCAACCGTGAATGTCTTTCTTCTCACAACGAGATGCTTTGTCATTATAACAGGATCCTTTCTTCCTGTGTTTGTCGTTAACGGCGGCAGTTCGGTGCTGCTCTGCGCAGACTGAAGCGTCTTCGTGCTCGTGGCCACGCCTCGGAGCAGCTGTGCAGCGCAGCAGCAGTTTTCTGTCTCCTGTGATTCACTGTTGATTTTTTCTTCTTTTTTCTTTTCTTCAAATCACTGATGTAGTCTCACAGCGGGTCTTCAAGTGTTGATGTGAAGCTCCGCGCTGCACTCTGGAGGGAGAGACGTACCACAACAGTGCTCAGTGACACGGATCCGTGGGGTTGCTTTTTCACCAAAACCACCTTCACAAAAAAAACCTTGAGAATTAGTTACAGATAGTGTTACTCATCATACTGCAAACCGCCAGAAGTTGTCACTGTATGAGCAATAAACACGTTTACCATAATTCCTTGTGGTAAATCGTCTACCTAAGCTCGAGATAACCCTCACTCCCTCCCCTCACTCACGCTCTGCTTGCTCTAAAGGTTCCTCCGAGTCGGATGTTCCCCCTCCTCGTGACGATGAAAGCGAGCAGAAGATGAGCTCTGCTGTCCCATAATAATCACTGTCTAACTTATAGGGCCCTCCATGAATCTGCACTGTGTGTCTATGTACACAAAAAAAAAAAAAAAGCTTTTTCTTTTTCTCTGTAAGCAATAATGACGTTGCATTAAAAGGCTCTCTGCGGGTTTGTCTTCTGCTGAAGGATGCAACAAAATCGTAGTCCTGTCAGCCATACTCGAAAGGTCACGGAGCAGAAATGCTGAGTTCCTGAAGTCAGTTTCTCATTCATTCCCCCCCCCATAGAGAATAGGATTATGAGTCATAACGTGCCGCCTGTGGTGAGGATCACTTATCTCACTCCTACACCTCCTGTAAGAGGTCAGCGGCCAGTTTTGGAGTTCAGATGAGCTGCAGGTTTTGGGGGGGGAAACGAACGTGAAGCTTTCTTCTTTAAAAGCCGTGATGAAGGAGGCAGGACTTCTCAGTCGTATCGGCGTTCCTCAGCAGTTTGTGTACATTTGAAAAGATCGCCTGGAGCTCGGCCTTCTGTGACCTCTGTTCAAATTTCAAATGTCGGTCAGCGGGAGGAGAGGGGAGGGTCGTGGAGGGGCGGGGGGGACGGTGTAAGACCACCGAGGGCCAGCAGCCCAGTCCTTCTTGTCCTCCAGGCTTGAAGACAAACCCCATGATTGGCTCTTCTTCAACATGCAGGTTAGGTTATTAAAAAACAAACAAACAAACAAAAAAAAAAACCCACATTGAGTACCTGTATTATCTGTGTTCCTGTAGTATATAAATATGTGTACTGTAACTGGTGACTAATTATCATGTATATAAAGATTAGAACAAGTCTTCGGCTGCTGCTTCTTCTTTCCTGCACAGTTTGGTTTCTCCCCTCAGGACGAGTCGTCTCTGCTCCTGATGTGAAGACATTTAATTACCCAGAATCCTTTTTAATCAAGTCTTATGCATGTCTGATGGCCAGCAGGGCTGCTTCCACACTCAGGTTTGACAAAATACAACTTTTCAAATGACTGAGTTAGATAATAATAATAATAATACTTTGATTTATTTCACACTTTTTCAAGCTTTAGCACAAAGTGTTTTCCAGATTTAAAGATTTACAGAGCAAACATTAAAAATGTTTTTATATGTCAATAAGTAAAATCTGATAAAAGAAATAAGTTCATAAAAAAGCATAAAGAAATGATCTAAAGGAGATAAACTACACGCAGTATATAAACATGTAACATTCAAATATAAGATATGTTCTGAAAGTGTGTCAGAATTATAAGGATTTATTGTCAGAATATGGCAGAAAAATACTCATAAGTATGTTTTTGTTACCTGAGAATGATCTGTTTACATCTGCAGAGAGAGCAGGTCCTCTTCCATGGAGGTCGCCATGTTGCACCGCCATGTTTCTACAGTAGCCCAGAGCAGACAAACCAAAAACAGGCTCCAGTTTGCATTTTGCGTTTAGGTATCACAGCCTCTGCAGGTTCTCCGACACACTTTGAAAGGCTAGAATGACACCAAGTGTTTGCAATCTGGAAGCTCACTGCAAGATGTCACTAAATCCTTCACACTGGTCCTTTAAAGCTGTATTTCATGAACTCAAGTCACAATAAGCTTGATCAATGTTTCTGACCAAGTTTACAGCCATTTTTGCATCACCTCATATAATCCTGACACCTTATTGAAAACATAAACATGTTTTTAAACTGCAAAAGTGCATTTAAACAGAATTAACAGGCTCTTGTTTCTTCTTCTCAGTAAAACAGTTTACAGGTGTACTGCAGATATAAATCTTAGATTTGCAGAATTTTCTCCACAGACCCAAATAAAATCTCCTGTGACCCACCTGTGGGTCCCGACCCAGTGTTTGGGACTGACAGCTTTAACGGAGCGGGTCGATATCGCTTATTTGCTTTCTGACAGCAAATGTAGCAACATTCAGACACAAGGAACATAGAAATACATTAAAATAAAACGTTAAAAGAACATTGAAATTGCATTTGAGATCATAAAAACAAAAAATAGTTAAAACATTACAGGAAGTGCATTTAAAAAAATAAATAAAAGGGAAAGCAAAACAATATAAAAACTACGGCAAGTTGGATGAGAAGATCAAAGCCAGAGGAGGGAAAGTAACTAACATTTACTCAAGTAGGTCTTCTGGACTTAAAGGGATAGTTGCTGATTTTTTAAAGTGGAGTTTTATGAGTGTTGACAGAGAAGGTGAGCGATGTATTACTGCGGACGAGGTCAGAGGAAAAACATTTTAACCACCTAAAAAAAAGGCCAAACTAAAAAAAAACAGCAAGTGTACGATATATTTAGAATATTTTCACTGATTTACGTCACCGTCAGACAAGAAACTGCCTTTATAAAAGCCAAAGATCATTCTCCTTTGGTAAAATCAGTCATTTTACCTCACAGATCACAGGAGCTGCTGGTCTGCCGCTGCCTTGATCAGGTAGTTTGGGCCTGAGCACCACATGGTGCGAGGACCCTAATGGATTTGCTCAGATTATTATTATTTTTCACATTTTTTAGGGGCTAAACGTGCTTGATGACGCACGAAACTTGGCACACGCAGCAGTCGTGGCGAAAAACTTCGCCCGATATCTTGGTCTCGTATCCAAACCTCTACAGGAAGTCAACAAACTCCTACAGAATTCATCACACTGACTTCAAAATAATCATCGAATCAAATTTTGGTATAAACGGTCCAATCCAATCCAAACCAAACTTCACGGCAACTCCAGCAACGGGCCCACGGCTGCTGCAGGCCCCGACTGGCGCTGGGGTGCAAGGGCCCGTCCAGTGCTGCTTGCAGCTTTAATTTGTTTGACTTTATTGTGTTTTAAAGGGTTAATCACTGAAGTCACACAATAACACGAGCACAGGTTGACAAGCGACTCCCGTATTTAATCTCTCACAAGATTAAATGAGTCTGGTTGGTTTGGAAAGAGTGAAACAGCAGTTTCAGGTTAGAAGAAGCTGTCTGATGGCAAACTTTTTTAGGTGAAAAACTATCCCTTTAAGTACAATTTGACACACAGTACTTCTTTACTTCAGAATTTAATATTTATGTGATTTAATACTTCTGTTTTATTAGATTTAAGAGTGAAATATTGAACTTTTTACTCCACTGCGTGTATCTAACAGTTACTAGTTACTTTTCAAATTAAGATTGCACATTAAAAATCATATGATGAGCTTATAACACGTCTCCACTGCAGGTGTTGTCAGCAGTTCCCCTCTAAAATTCTCAAATAATTGTATTTAAATCTCCGTTCAAGGCCGAAAGAGGTCAAATACAAAACAGTATTTCACAAAAGGCAAAGGTTAGAGAATAAAAAATAATTTTTCTCCCCCATGAATCATCTCTCAGCTCCTCAGATTCGTCTCGGGACCCTTCTGAGCCGCAGGGAATTGAGATTTTCAGTCTCCAGTCACTGACTAAGACTCTAACAAACAGTAACATTTAAACCGTCCCCTCAGACAGCTGTGGCTGACGTCAGAGACGCTCCATCTTTGGTTTTCTTAGTCATTAAAAAAAAAGAGAGAGGGAGAGAGCCATCTGTCTGAATCTGAAATATGAAGTTGGCTTGCTAACACATTAATCCAACGGGGGTTATGAAAATCACACATTACAAGGGTCACCGGGAAGGCAGGTTTTTGTGCCGTCGCAGCAGCGGCGGCGGCGAATAAACGGGGAACCTGAACAAATTGTTTTCATGTAGCGGAGTGAAATGTCAGAAGCCACACAGCGAGCAGCGATGTGATGCTGTAACAGGGCTTTCATGTGGAACAGTGCTGTCTGCTGTTACATAAACAGCTTTACAAAAGTGAGCAGTCCTCCACATTCTTTCTATAAAAAGACTCATCAGTTCACCCCACTCATAATCTGGCTTTATTCTCTCCAGTTCCAGCAGTTTGAGGGAAAACATGAAGGGGGGATAAAATCCACAGAGAAGGACAGATCATGAGGGTTCTTCTTAAAATAATTTATCAGACTGATTAACAGTCTGATCACTGACGCAGTCTGGGCATGCACAAGGAGCCGAGACTGACTGCTGACCTGCTTCTTCCTGACTGGTGAGAGCTGGGTGACATCCAGCCTCCAGAGACTCGTGGGCTGCGTTTGGTTCCACGTTAGCGCTGCTGTCTGCCCGTCAGCGCCGCTGCCACACTGAAGACAAAGGCACCGTTTTGGTCGAGTCCCAGTGATGGAGGGAGCGGCTCAGACATCCAGAAAGAGGATGGAGGCGACCTGCTTCCTGGATGTCCTGAGGAGACTCTAGCTGAGACCCAGAACATGCTGGAGAGATTACAGAACCGAGGGAACATCAAGAGGAGCTGCAGGATGACGGGGGACGTCTGGGCGACGCTGGTGAGGCTGCTGACACGGTGAACTGGCTGCAGGTAAGGGGGTGACTACAGACGACAGATTTTTAACAAGAAGCCTGGGTCACAAACTGGAGGTGTTGCATTATGGGAAGTGTAAGACGCAGCAGGAGGTTCAGAGCTTGAACCAGACCAGGGACTGAAAATCAGGATATCTCAGACTCTTTAACAATTCTGTGTTTTGTGTGTCACAGATTTAAAGAACTGCAAAACTAAATCACTGGAGTCCAACTATGACGAATGCATCTGGACTAAAACTTTATATAACACCAACATGTGACTTATTACGACCCCATTTCCAAAAACACTGGGATCTTATGTAAATGAGTACAGAGCGCAATGATCTGCAAAAACTTTACAACTTGTATTCAATCGAACACGGCACAAAGACAAGATATTTCATGTTCAAACTGATTAACTTTGTTTTTTTGTGAACATACACTCATTCTGAATATGATGCATGCAGAAAGTTCCAAA
>JAJHUR010136487.1:0-17411 GCA_027495735.1 Lutjanus campechanus
ATAATAGGAATAAATTAAGATAAGGACAGCGCATTGTTTTAGCAGGATGCATTATGTTATAGGCCTATACAGTATGTGCATCGCTGCTGCTTTTAGATTTAGTGCAGAGAGGAAGAGAAAATAGAAGAGGAGGAGGAGGGCAGTGAAGGACAAAGAGGAAGGAGACACCAAGACTAGCCTTAAAGAAAGCTCACAACACTGCATCATGCCAACTAAAGGTGCAATATGTTAGAACCTAAAGCAATTTACGCATACTGCCAATGTGTGAATGGATTATGATGTAGCTTAAAAAATGAGACCTTCCCCGACTTTCTTGGTTGCCTAACAGTCTGTGTAATGATCTCTACGTAAAGGACTCAGGATGAATTCTCAGGGAAAATCCAAAGGACTCTTTCTCTGCTTCCCCCATGCAGCTCCAAAAGTACAACACAAGCTAATGTTAGCGTAGAAATGGCGTCTGCTAACGTCAACGAACGACTGGCAACCACCACAGCACAGAGTCCAATATTGTGATGATGATGTTATGGTTTGAGATGGCTAATTTTAGCTAACATTGGCTTGCTTGCTAAAACGGATGAATTGCTAGCAAGCTAACCTAGCAAAATACTGTATTGAGCGGATGATGTCAGCTAATTCATGCAAACTTTTGAGGCTGATCTGACTGGTAAATTGGCTGGTTTGCTGTTTGCAGGTTGCTTTGCTGGCTGGTGTTGCAGGGTGGCCAGCACCAGATCCATGCAGCATAGCTGGATTGCTGCTGCTGGCTTGCTAGCCTTAGCTTGCTTGCATGCAGGCTTACATTATTGCTGGCAGGAAACCATCTGAGTAGAGATGTCAATTGGCTATCTCACTTCAATAGCTAACCTGATTCATGATAGCAACTTATGTATGAAGACTCTGTGTTGAATTTAGCCAACAATAAATGGCGTAATGGTGCAAAAGAAAGGTGTATAATGATTGTTTTCTACTAGCCAAGAGTGGAGCAAGGCAGGGGTAACCAGATAGTTGTGGCTTAGCTGTGTGGCGTGGGCCTGGCGTTAATGGCGTTGACTGATGGGATGACTTGCCAACAGAAAGCTATGGATCCAGTAATTCAAATAAAATATACATTCCAACATTCCTACATTATTCTTTAATGTGATTGTAATTTATTTTACAGGATTCACTGTTCATTTCAGTGTATTTTATGTCTCTGTTTTGGCTGCTGCCCAGTACGATGCTCTTCTGAAAGGTCCATAAAGAAGCTTTAAAGTGCCTATAAGCATACATTTGTGTATCTCATGCTGGATTTCTACCAGATCGGTTGTCATTTTACATGTTTGGTCACAATGTCTGATTAAATGCCTGAACGATCTACGTTCGGGCATGTCAGAAATTTTGGTCATCTGTCGTGCAGGTTTGAGCAGTTCCATGGTTTGATTTCGCACATGGCTGCTGCCAAAAGATCTTTTATAAACTGTAGTGAGCTTTTTTTAATATTATGGGAATAAAATTTTACATGCTGTGCCTTAAACTGTAGTCCTGACTGAGAGTGTGCTGTAACAGACCATATTGTCGGCATCTTCCAGCCATCTGTGGCTCCATATTTTTTTTATTTTTTCCCTCTAGTAGACATGCACAAACTAATGCTTCCTTCCTCCCTTCTTGTTAACACTGTTGAGGTTGTGGTTGTCCTGTCTGAGCAAATTTTATTGGAATTATCAATGGACACGCTTATGTTCAGTGAATGAGCACTTATATGGCCGCTCACAACACGGATAAATAAAACCACAGTGTTTCTCAGCTTTTTGAAAATGTAACCTTCGGAAATTTCTTCATCATATTAATTGAGTCGATAATAGAGTCCTTAAAAATGTCTTTTCAAAAAGAAAATGATTTGCTAGTGCAGTAAAAAAAAAAAAAAAGATACAAACTATCTTTTTTTTGAGAATTGAGTATCTGTACCTTGACATCAGGTACAAAAAGACGAGATGCTGCCCTTGAAGTTGAGTTTGACTGAGTACAGTTCAAACTATGGTTGCTGCTCTGAGATTTATTTATGCATTTGCTTTGGAAACAGGAAGAAAGGGAAATTGTATGCCTCCACAAAAACTCATTTTCTCAAAAATGATATTTTCACTACACAGGGGCATTAGCTTTCAAAAGTCTCATGAGAGGTAAAACTGCATGTGTTGTTTTTCTTTTTTTACTTTTTTTTTTTAGAAATCTGAAAATTAATCCTCAGTATAGGCAGAAGGACTGCTGGACCAATTTTCAGTCTGTTGATTTCATTGGATTTCAGCTGAGGTCCACCCTCTCTCAGACATGCCATGAATTCACTCTCCACATCCTCCTCTCTGAGGCTCCCTCGTCTGATGTGCTCCAGTTTTTTCCCTTTTTTTTTTCTCCTGGTGATAAAGGATGAATAGAAATGTACAGAGTCATTAGAGAGAGCTCAGGATGACTGTGCCTGTGTCAGCCAAGAGCACGGAGAGTAAATGTAATGATAATTGTGTCGAATAACAAAATCACAATGAGATTTGACGAGGCATGAATATCTGTAATAGCTGCTGAAGAAATAAGTTGATGTTTTTTTCTGATCACACTGCAGGCTACACACACACACACACACACACACACACACACACACACACTCTCATATGATTTGTGTGTGCTACTGTACGTTTGTGTGAAAGACAAGAAATGTGTCTAACCATCTCAGAATGATGCTGTTTTGTATCTCTTTCTAATGTTGTCTCCATGTTGTGGAATTGCTCACAATTTTGTGATTTTGTGTCTGTACTCACAGTGACTATGTGTGTGTGTGTGTGTGTGTTTATCTGTTTAAGTGGTCCATTAGTGAAGGCTGCTGTAAACAGCTGTGTGTTTTGGTCTCAGGTGGAAGGAGCAGTGGTTGCCAGGCTCTCCATCGAACCCCAGGGAGGCCAGGTTCTTTGTGCGTCTCTGTCTGTCTGTCTGTCTGTCTGTCTAGCTGTCTGTTTACCTCTTTACATTTCTTTGGCCTCAGGAAATATGCAGATTTCTAGAACCCTAACCCTCAATGTGCAGTCTTTTATAGCTCTGATCTCAATTTAACGTTAAAGATTATTAACCTTTACAGGAGATTTAACACAAGTGTGTGTCCTCACCTGAATCAAACTGCTGCTCTAATCTTAATGTTAACCTCTTTGACATTACGTTTAGCATCACTGGTGATAACATCGTTCTCTGTGGGTGGCTGGATCGATACCACCAATACAAAGACTTGTTCTGAGTATTGATACTAGCCTCAGGGCTCCTGGGCACATGTGCATTCTTCTTGTTGCTGCAGTATTTGAAGCCGTGATGCGATTGTAGGCCTGGAATTTCATCATTATAGGAGCAAGGTCACGTCTTGGCCTTTGATGTTGTCGAGTTTTTTGATGACAAAAAGACCAAATGCCAAAGATTTTTATTAATCTTTTAATCTTTTTTTTTTTTTTTAATCTTATTTTAAATCCAACAGTCATTATTTTCAGATATAAAGTCTTTTTTTTCCCCTTTTTCCCCCCCATTATAATTATTTACAGGATCTTCTTTCGTCATCACATGGGCAGGAATTGACGTCCATAGAGAGACAGCACATGGACAGCAGTGCAATGAGATTGAAGATGTTTTATAGAGGAGACCCGTGTATATGGTGCAGATCTATCTGTCTGCCACTGTTAACAGAGACTCCAGTTTGCAGTGTAAATATAATGAACATTTCCTTATTCACCATCAAGAACCGCCTTGTGTTTAAACATGTGATTAAGTAATTAACAGGCAAGTAAAAAGAAATGCATCATGTTTTATAAAGTATCTGGTGGTAATACATTCATGGTAAATGGTAAATGGACTGTATTTATATAGCGCTTTTCTAGTCTTGTAGACCACTCAAAGCGCTTTGACAATTACAGTTTACATCTACCCCATTCACACACACTTTCACACACTAATGACAGGTGGCTTCTTCTGCTACAGAAGACCCAACCTGTACATCAGAACGCATTCACGCGCACTCATACACCGAACCGGCAGTTCGGGGTTCAGTGTCTTGCCCAAGGACACTTCGACATGTAGACTAGAGGAGCCGGGAATCGAACCACCAACCCTCCGATTGGGGGACGACCCGCTCTACCACTGAGCCACAGCCGCCGAAGCAGAATAGCGATTAATTATGACATATTTCCCTCCCAAAATTGTAAATTATCTGCTTTTAACAATAAAAAGCATCAATAACGATATTGAAATTGGTCCTTTTTGTCAGTAGTCAGGTATGTCCTGTGAAACTTTAATGTTTCTTATAACCAAATAATCACAACTGTGGCCAAAGAAGTGTTTGCAATTTATAGAATAATTAGGCATCACATTTATGTGTAGCACCAGTGTTGAGATTTTTTTTCTCTCTCAATCTTTTTGCTTTTTCAGTCCTTTATCCAATTCATTAGTATTTTCGACTTCTTCCTGTTTTGATTATTTCCTACTTTATCTGTGACACAAAGATGGACAGATCCACTTGACTACGCGACCCCGATGCAGGGAAGCTGTTGACCCCCTGCACCCCTACTTCCAACATCTATGATGCTGCAACTTGTTTTCCACTTCATTGTCTGTTTTCCCTCCTGGATCTAAACCACCACTTCCTGTTATTGCTGTTAGTCCTGTTTGATGCTGCAGACAGCAGGTGTGCGACCTGAATTATAAAAAGAAACTGAATGACTGAAAAAAATACCTAATTGATCGTTTAACAGTGAAACCTCAAGCTCATCCCTGAACTGACAGCATGGACATAGAATGCTCTTGTCCTAAAATTAAGCTGATTTTTAAAACTTAGTCAGGTGCATACTGACTCAGAAAGACATTGTTAGCACCTTAAGGTGCTGTAGAGAGAGGGGAGAAAGACAGGTGGTGAGAGACAGTCGTGACAAAGCAATGCAGCAGCGCTTCAGGGAATAATTGTGAATGTCTAATTCTTTCGTTTCTATCTTTAGCTTCCTTTTAATATGTTTAAAGGGTGCTGTGACAGCTTATTTTCCAAAAATATCCACTTTGAAACGGTCAACAGAATGAGCCTGCCTCACTGCGAGATCTAAATCTTCATCAGAGCTTTTCATTGTTAGCGTGTGTCCTCAAAACTTAGAAAACAGCAGTCCAGAGGGAGAGGAGAAGCTGTAAAAATATCCAAGAGCATATGGGTGACTCTGGGAATTGGCCTCACTTGTACCCCAGCCGGTCTTTATCCTAAAGACGGCCTGAAATTTTAAGAAATGTTTCATGGTCCGCATAAAGGCGCCCTTGAAAGATACATGGGATGGTTGAGTAGACTGATGAGAGAAAGAAGATCAGTGATCAAGCGGGATCTCCTGCCATTTTCTCAACCAATGCCAGCTTGTAATTGTTGCAGCATGTTTTGAATAGCAGCTGATTTGAAAAAAAGATCAAATTGTGTTTAATGTGTATGTGTGAGACAGATCTTGTAACCGAGGGCTCAGGAGATAAGAAGAAAATGTTTGTGTATACCCACCGAGGCTCTATTTGTTTATTTTTTTATGTAAATTCTGTGTCTCCCTCTGGGAAATGGGTCACACGAATCAGGTCCCCTGGGAGGAGAAGAGTAAAAACACTGAATTCAGACGGGTCTGCATCCTGCTGTGCTGTTATTCTTGTTGGTGCTGCAATAATACGAGTAGTAAAATCATTAATGGGTGAATCAGCCTGGTTTACATCTGGTTTACATAACCACAAGAGGGCACTACCTTCACACCATATGTGACTACTGAGAGGGCAGATGAGACAGAGAGAGGGGGGGACAAGTTAGAGGGAAGAGGATGGAGACTTGGGGAAGTCAGATTAGGAGAGACAGGACGGTACAGATAAAGAAAAGAAAGAGGGAGAGGGATGAGGACAGGAGAGGACAGACAAGTAGAGGAGAAAAGGGGTTTAGGAAGGAGAAATAAGGATGAGATGAGAAGGGAAAGACGGAGGAAGGGAGGAGGAGATTAAGAGATGATAAAGGAAGGTATGAGAAGAATAACCAGGAGAGAGAAGAATGAAAGAGAGAAGCGGAAAGACAGAAGGATGTTTGCCCTACTTGTTGTGAATAATTTTCTGTTTATTTGAATATCACTCATATTTATTCAGACTGCTGTGAATATATTCTAGCTATTTATCATTCTGTCTCGAGCGCAGGACAGGAGGAATCTACACAAATGCACACAAACTCTTATTTTGTGCTTCTGTACTTGTGGTGACCTTCACTGATGCAATTCATTCCCTTAACTTCCCCTGCTGCACACCCAGTAGGTGTTTTTTTCGGGGGGATGAGGAGGGGGGTTGTCCATCCTGTAGTAGCACCGTCAGTGTAGGGGAAGAGGGGTTGTTTAGTTTGTCTCATTGATCTTTATGTGACTGCAGTTTGTGACGGTTAGAATCTGTGACCCAAACTATGCCTCGGAAATATCAGTGGACTTTGGCCCAATTCCAATCTGGCCCCTATCCGGTCCGCCGCATTGAGTGTCAGTGCAAACTGGTCAGCCTGAAGGTTTAGTGGGTTATAAAGCCCTCCAGCATGGGGTCTGTGTCGATGCAGGCTGAGGCTGGTTAAAAAGTCATACTGTGATTATTTTTGACTGAAATTGCAATTGCAAAATGCCATATGATGAGTGGAAATGATCAGTTTTGCAGGTTTTTTCAGGTTCACTGAAAAAAAGCTATTAAATTTGTGATGAAAAAAAGACCAAAGAATCATGGGGGTGGGTTTTTATTTATTCAATCATTTTTTTTCCTTTCATGAGCTTAATATGCTATGAATTTAATCAGTGTGCGATATCATTGCCACTTTCATCTTAGTCAATGCAGTGTACAAGATTATTTTAAGATTAAACATTTACACTATCTATCATGATGATTTTTTTTTGTTTGTTTGTTTCCGTGAGGGCTTCCCAAAGCTTGATGTTGCATTTACACCCTCCCCCTTCTTAAACAGACCCTCCACAGCCACAAGTGTGACTTCACACAGAGTTGCACTCAATCTTGGAGTGGGAGTGTGTAGGGGCTGGGTTGGAATTGGGCTTAAGTGTGCTGTGTATTGATAAATCCATGACGCTGTCCGTGGTGCTGAAGTGTTGCCTTTTTTTTTCTCAGCCCCGTCCTGTTAGTTTTTGTCTTGGATCTCTAAGATTCTTTAAACTGAATGCTATGGATACTGAATTCTATAGTATATCGTAGCCTATATATTCTATAGAGTGTCACCTTCATGATCAAAGTGACATGTACCAACATAGAGGATCATAGAGACGCACTGCTGTCTGTTGTATTCCTGTCATATGATCAGTCATTAGCATCTGTGCTGAGACAAAGCCATTTCTAGAACAAAATATTTCCAAAACTAAGTCTTAAACTTCAAACAGTCGACAGTACCCAACTACTCAGACAACAACTGCTAAAGTTTCACCTTCCCACAATGTCCTCATTTTCCCATGGGGAGGAAATTACTACCATCCCTCCCCTCTCCCTGCTGTGCACAGCTTGGTGCCTCCTGGTGAGGAGTGATTCCACATGTGGTTTGGCTCAATGAAATGTCCAAAATTTCCCCCACTTTTAAAAGTCACCTAACTTTGTAAAATCGTTTTACTCCTCATGAATTAAAAAAGTGTGAATCGTAAAGGGTCCAGGAGTTTGGCTTGTTCTTTTGGAAGTTTGAGTCCTTTACATAATGGCTCATGAATTACTAGAAATACTGTACCATGGGTCATGGTGAAGGAAATGGGCCTGAGTGTGGAGCTCTGCCGTGGGATGCTATTGAACTTTTTGTGGTTTGACTTTAAAATGAAGCTAGCTACCAAACGTAAGCTAACAACAGTGTTTTTTAGGTGCTGTTATACTAACGTTAGGTATGTTAAACATAATAATGTTAACAATTATATGCAAATAACAAGAAAAAAGCAGGAAACTAAATGTGATCATTTCAGCTAAATTAGCATAGCTAGCTAATGTTAGCAAACTCATGAGGTTATCTCATAAGTACTTTGCAGCCTGGCGCCATGCTAACTAACTTTATAAGTTACAGTTTTATCAGAATATTAATGTTGCATTATTTATCTCGGTGTGAGTGGTAAACTTTACTGAGGCGTGCTAACATCGGTATCGTTCCCTCTAGTGTACAAAATTTCAGACGTCCCCTCCTTCTTCAAGCTCAGGACCGGAAAGAGTGCAACAGCAGAGGTGGGTCCAAGTGCGGAGCTCTGCAGTCAGATCCTTTTCCTCTCTCAAACAAACACACATGCACACAGACAAACACACACCGAGCTGGGCTTTGTCATGAATTAAAAATGTATCATCAGTGCACAATGAATTAGTCAACAGACAATGAGATTAGCAGTAGACTGAACTGTTTTCATTAGTTTGTGTGTGTGTGTGTGTTTACAGGACATACTACACACACACACACACACACACACACACACAGCGCTGTCTCCCTTCTTGTCTGTCTCTCTGTATCTTCCCTTGTGTCTGCTCCTTCCCACAAAAACCATTTGTCATGTTTTCATTACACCATTCTCGACACGTCTCCACCTTCTCCGCCCTGTTCCATTATTATTTTCTCACTTGTTTTTATTATTTTCTGTCTCTTTCCTGTTTGTCGACAGAACGCGTCCCCCTGGGTGTGTGTGTCAATACAAAGATGCCATCTTCCATTCACCAATCAGCTGTCACTCACACACACACACAAGTACTTTTTTTTTTTATTACAATGCTTGAGAAGAGCTTCACTGTCGTAATACTTACCTCTTAACTTTAACACAACCTTTACCTCTGTGGGCCATAACTGTTTCTGCCCTGCTGCACAAAATGAACACAATGTTGTTTGCTATTTACAGAAATATATATGTTTTAGTAAGACAAGCTAAGATAATGATAACCAATGGTGTTTTTCAGAATGGGAATGCTACTGTATTATTGCCGACCTGCAGTTATATGTCACTTATTGTGGAATTGAACTCATAACTGTTGCTACCAGTTTCTTTTTCCCTCTAATCTCAACCAAACGGCCACTAATTCTCATCGACAGTCAGGCCACGCTACTAATAGCAAAGCCAGTTTTCTACACTGTTCCACTTGGCACTGTCGGTTTTGTTAAAAGAATAATTAAAGGAATAGACTTTCACATCTTTACGAAGATTGGAAGTAGGAGGCGTCCAAAAATATATCTACCAGCTCTCTTTTCTAGCTCTTGAACTCTCAAGCTCGTTTGTTTAATGCACACAAGAAAATCCAACAGTTTGTGGTTTGCAGTTTTACAGTTTTGTTTCAGTTTTTCCCAGTGAGAGTACCCTAACCTGCTCCATGTGTCAGTGAACAGACTAAGCGACGCATCGATCAATCAAACACTCACCCTGGTGCTATTTTTTTGCAAAATGTCATGCACCTGTCTCTCCTCCAACCCATTTTCTTTGGTAAAATCAACGCTGGCATCCTTTTAGTTTCTGTTTCCCTTCCAGTCATCCGGTCACACCACTCACACCCTAAGGCGGTGTTATGATTTTGCTATTTCTTGCCGAACAAAGAAGCAGAGAGCGGTGACTTTTTGGAGTTCCCATCCTATGTTACTCTAAAAGGATAAAAACATCAAACTATTCCTTTAATGCAAACATTACATTTCCTGCAACTTTTCACGGGCTACAGACTTTTATTTTGAAGCAGCTACAGCTTCCTATTGTCTTAGTCAGCATATTAGCAACTACTAACTGTGTACAAAAGAGGTCATCAAAAAGATATGTAAGTGTACTGTTGGATGTGTCTTGTCACCAGTTCAGCTTTAAACATTGCAGAGAGGTAAGATTACAGGACAAACAACCACAGTAATGAAGAGTTGCATATGACAGATTTATTACAAAGAACATCAGACATCAAAGATCAGTATTCTAGCTCGAGGAAGCATATTCCCACCTCTCACACTCAGTTTTAATAATCGTTCAATGTGGGGGTTTGATCAAAAAACACAGGACTGAAATGGTAGTTAACTGCATGACCACTGGGGGGTGCTGTCCAATTGGAGAGAAAAAAAAATCGATACCATCCCACTCACACTCGTGTATTCAGCTTTTGCCAAGACCCATTGAGTATTTTTAAAGCTACAATTTTTAGCGATTTTAAGTTAATGAACTCATAACGACTCACAAGAGCGCAAAGACAGAAATGCATGTGTCACTTCACACCACCAGTTTTTTTCAAATGGAGAGAAATCTAACACTCTTTTACCAGCCAAGTGTGTTTTTAGAATTGATTAGAGTTTCAGACAGATGGCTGATTACCTGCCAAAGTGACTGGTAGAGCAGAATGAGCAACAAAAGCAAAATAAAAATAAAAAATGTCTGGTCATAATTCAGTGTCATACTTTGCATTCACTTCTCCCTCTTACAGATAAAATGGGAAGACATCAATAAACAGAAAACAAGTCGAACGCACACTCAGATTTCAGTCCAAATGCATGTATTATTCATATCATGATACAACATCAATTTCTCATTATCATGCCAGCGTTTGGCAGGTGGCTGTTGTCAATTTGCTTCCTCGGCTTCAGGCTACTGCTAAACACAAAGTGATAAATGACATTGTTCAGTAGAGTGTTATAATCTCCTTTTGTGTAATGAAGGGGAGGATTTCGCTCCATTTTGTTATATTCACATTAAGCAGAGAGTCATACATCCACAGGACAAACGAACGGAGATAGGGTGTCGGGCCTCAGGTTAGTCTGCTCCAGGCTTACAGACACACCAACCCCAGTCTCATCAACCCGAGTACAAATAACACAACTTTAAATCATGCACTGCATATGCCAATTCATCCCATTGACTTCTGTGGAGATCAGATCCATAGCCAGGCCTTTTATTGTCATGGTAACAACAATAAACGTGATGAATGTGTGAAACAGTTGCAGTTTGATTAGGTTACGGCCACAACTTTCTTACATCCTGGCTTGTGTTAAAATAAGTATGTTATCTTATGTGAGTCAAGTGATGTTATGTAAAGTAAAACTTTAAATAACATTCACACAGGTGGCTGGGATTCATGTCCCAAATGTCAAAGTCCTGTTTGTTTGACCCATCCATCTACTCCACCCACCTCCTTGTGGATTTTCTCGCTTTTTATGCTACGCCACCAGATTTTTATTTTTTTTTATGTGGAGGATTGGTGCATCAATACCATCTGCGCATATAATTTGATTTTGATGTATGCACTGCACACTTTCTCAGAGTATAAAATTGTGTTATTTGTATGCAGATTAAGGTAACTGGACACAGTGTAGGTTGCTTGTTCACTTTTGATTTGCTTCATTTCACCAGCCGTCGTCGACATGCTGCAACACGTCCCAGATGCATTTTCTCCGCTCCATGTAAAATACGCACCAAGTTTATTTTTTAACAGAAGCTGTGTCAAGCTGCACAGATCAGGGCCCTGTTTCCCAGAGCCTCCTTAGAGCTACATGCATCATAAGTCGTACCTGAAGGTCTCCCTTAAGCTTACGGGCTGTTTCCCAGAAACCTCCATAGCCAAGGTATATCTTCTGAAAGGTAAACCTTTAGAAGAGTGGTCTGAACCACTCGTATGTTGTCCCTTAGTGACGTGCTCTGTTCATCCTGTTCACCCATTTTTGCTTATTTTAATTTTTATGTCATGGAGCTGACTGAGGATATGGCTTCTCTAACGGTCTGGCTAGGCTATAGTAGCCTGTACCCCAAACTAGTGTATGCACATGCACAAACACACTGCAATTAAACATGGATATGCTGCTACAGGTGCCTATTGTGTGATGAAAACAAATTTGCATCAGACCTTTTTTTTGAACAAAATCATTCACCTATTTAGCTATATGTTTTTATCATGTCCCAATTCATACTGTTTTATATTTTGTAGGCTATAGGTTACGTATTTATTGGAATGATCATAAAGTCTTGTCTGGACTCTTAAATAGATTAGCAGATGATTTTTAGTAGGCAAGATCCTTTACAACCGTGGTGAAAGACAGCTTACAGCTTATGATGTACCTTAGCAAGCTCTTCTTCAAGGGCAGCCACTAAGGGACAGTCTGGGGAACACTCGTAGAAAAAGAAGTTCTTTGCTAAGGTACACCTTAGAAACCTTCCTAGAATGCTAAGGTACAAACTGGGAAACGAGGCCCAGATCGAGTGGGAAGTCAGACACAGACACAGCATAGAGAATGTGATCAGTTTTTAAAAGAAAACACCTGGTGCAGACTTCGGCCAGATCATAAAAACAAGCAAAAAGAAACCATTTCAGTCTGTGGACTACTTAACCATGGCAGAAGCACAAAAATCAAAGAAAAAAAAACCCCAAATCAATAAAATGTTATGATAAGACATGAAGCTCAGTGGAATCAAGGTGTTACTGCCTTGATGGGTGTTAGATAAGAACCATATTTTGGCAATTCCACAAAAAGCAGATAAGGACCTTTGAAGCTCAGGTCTAAAAAGAATATGTGATTCTATTCTTTCTCACTTTTTCATTTCCTTGAAAAAAAAGTGTGAGTAAGAGCAAGATAAAACATTCTGACCACTGTGCCTTCATTTTCTCATCATTTCTCACATTCTTTTACTTGCAGTGCAGCCTCTGCTCTATCTGTCTCTCTCTCTCGTAAACAATGTTTGCACCTTTTAATAATTTAAGATGACAAAAATCAATTGGTTATGGTTAGGGAAGGAATGTTATAATTTTAAATAGTAAAAATTCTGTAAAACACCCATTTCCAGTCTGAAATAATATTATAGCCTCTCCTCGCCAGAAAAAAATGACACTTATTGACATTTATTTACATTTACTGTTAGGTGGCGACCTCTAGTGGCTGTGGTAATTATGCAGAATCAGTAAAGAGAGCAAGACGGCTGCACAGGGAGTTGGACAGGGTGGACAGAAGATTATATGGAAGAGCAGGAGACAGTATGTGTTCGAGTCAAAATACCATTTTAAATTAAACATCTCCCAGCAGATTCACATCAGGCTTAAGAAAAGATCTTTGTTTGGTACAGATCCCTGCAAAAATCACACCACAATCATGTTTGTCAGTGAAAATCGTGTTAAAATCCCTCTAAAAATCGTGTGTTTATTTTCAAAATCATTCAGGCCTAATATGAATTGAGATGTGTTTTGATTTCTGAGAAAAAGACTTGAATGTACAATAGTCATTCATTCAAGTCTGCCACTCTGCTGCTGCTGCTGCGAGGCGTTTTGTGCCCCCCGGTATGAATGCTGAGTAGGGGAGGTACCAGCAGCCTGATTTCCTACAGCGATGTTCAACACGTCCTCATACTAAATGATAGAATAGCAATAACAACAGGAATTGCATATGATTCTCAAAATAACATACAGTATAAGTTAACTTTGACTTTTGGTTTCACATGGGACCTGAACCCTGATCTCCTCTGTAAAAGTCCAGTGTTTGTCGTTCTAAATCTCCACAATCGTACACATCTCAGCTGTCCTACTGTGGGTCTGATGTGAAAATCCAGCCAGGACTTTTTGGTTAAATGGAGCTTCCCTGACCCAAAAATGTTATTTCTGTCTGGTTTGTTTTTTTTCCAGCTCAGAAAAGCTCTACGGGGGTAAACAGTCTGGCTTCCACGAGAGGCTTGCTGCGGAAAAACTTCAACACTGACACAACGAGAGAGGTTAAAAAATGTTTTCTGAATTCTGGTGCTGTTCAGAGAACTGAGCAACTTTCTATTTTCTGGATTTCACCTTTCTAAATTGGATGATATTCCTGAAATTCCTGGACCAGCGGGAATTCTGGACTCTTTCCCACCTGGACCAAAGTAATCACCACACGGCAGGACTCCTAGTCGAAGCCAAAGGAAGCAATAGCTCTGCAGTTAAGCTTAATCATCGCGACACAGACTGACAAGCAGAGACTAGAGTGGTGAGGCCAACGGAGGAGTGTTGGAGCGAGTATTTGTAATTATGTGTGTGTGTTTGTGTGTGTGTGTGCATAAGAGTGGTGGAGCTCTCAAGGGAGGTGAGACGAGCCAAGACCTGGTGTGTGATCATCATCGCCACGGGACAGCAAGAGGAGCGCACGGCTTATTACGGGGATCACCACAGGAGGGCGAGTCGATCACAGAGCCAGCTGGAGTTTCCTCAAAGCAGTTGGAAGCACAGAGAGGGAAACTGACAGGGAAACTGAAAGATACCGGGATTGGAAGGGACAGGGACACATGCAGATAATAATCGTAGAGAGCAGAGTAGATAAAAGCTGGATAAAAATGGCATCAAATAGTCAAATAAATAACAAATCATACATGTGCCAAGATATTCTTGTCAAAGACGTCCAATAATGGGGTCAGACTACATGATATCAACCTGAAAATGGTCTAATTTCTCTGGAAATTCAATTTGCTAGGATTAGTTCTAATACGAGTTTAGCAAAATCATATGAGTAATATAATAAGAGTAGGATTAATCAAAGCTCTGCTGAACAATTCAAAACTAATCTCAGTTCAGTAAATCCAAGTTTATTCATGGAAACTGAAATTAGGGTTAGGCTTACTTACTCAAATCAAAGGAAACACATAAAAAACAATATAAATGTGAGTGCATTTTAACCAGCTAGTAAATTAACAAAAGGTTACATTGTTTGCTAGCTAAAAAGTCAACTAAATGTTACTTCATTTGGGGGTGGGGATTTTGGCTGCTCTGCATTCCTTAACAAAATGTTACATTACTCTCTAACTAGCTAAAAAGTTTTCAAAAGATTACATTGTTTGCTAGCTAAAAGTCAACTAAATGTTACATTATTTACTAGCTAGCTGAAAAGCAAAACAAAGGATAACCTACATGGTTTTATAGCTACCAAAAAAGTTAATCAAATGTTGCATTGTTTGCTAGCTAGCTAAAAAATAACAAGACATTACAAGATATTTGGCTGTGTCCAAAATCACTCACTACTCACTTTATATCCCACTACATACAGTAGTGAGTTTGCCATTTTATATTGCTGTCTGAATGTATAATGACAATCAGTATATCATATATAGTGGACTTCCCTAGATATTGCATAGGAAGTAGTGAGTGAGTAAATGATTTCCAACACAGCAATTGTTGGCTAGCTAGCTAAAAAGTAAAACAAAAAGTTAAGCTACATTGTTTGTTGGCTACCTAAAAAGTTAACAAAATATTACATTGTTTGCGAGCAAGTCTAGTTAGCCTACTCATGATGGGTGGATGGGCATGGGAGCTACTTTGAGAAAAACTGTTGGCTGACTTATCAACTGGAGTAAAAGAAACAAGAGATGCATCATACAGCTCAGTTGGGTTGAGTCTGTCACTTTATTTTCCACAACTAACTTGATTATTTTGCTCAATCTATCCCAAAAACTAAATAATAGAGGTTTAAATTATTTCTTTCTTAATTTTAAGCAAGTTCAGACATTTGATGCATCATAATTTGAAGTTAAACCATGATTTAATTGGGTTTAAAAATGAATCCTTGTTTGTGCAACTCGGCCTTAATGAACACAACCAAATTTGTACCTGTGACACCATGATGTCCAGATGTGACATATAGTGTAGTTTTCAGGTCTGATCGTCTGTGTACACTCATTTGGGTTGCGATTCGTCAGGATTCAACATACAATCAGACAGTTTTCTAGTCACCAAGATACAACAGAAAAAGCAAAGTGATCCTGGCATCATGCTACTATGTTGATTTGCACACCTGTCAGGTCTCAGCTTCTACCTGTTAGACTAAAAATTGTGAAATCTGTCCACAGTAAGGCCTGGGGATTATCCACAGCAACTCAGAGACTGTTTCTGGTACTGTGAGCTCCACAAATGATATATTGACAACGTCTATAGTGAGGCGCTGGCAGAAATCTCATTAAATAAAGCCCGAAGTATCTGTATGGCTACATATCAGCAGGGGCAAGTGAGGAATAGTGGAGCTTTGCACCATCGAAAATGACTCCAGTAAAGCAGGAGAAGTGGAACTAGCAATTAAATTATGTGTCACAAAGTATATGTATTTTCTGCATTACTGAGAACTGGAGATAGGACTCTATCTATAACAGGTACTTCTCGCCAGAAATCTCCACAGACATATCCACTGGAGTATGGGCCACATTTTACATGATTTATTTTCATTTTTTATCCTCTATTCGATGCTCTTATGGGATGAGTGGCTTTTTTTAACTGCTCACCTCGGGTGTAACTAGTACCGTTGAACATTAACGGCTGCATTACATTCAGGTGAGAACAGATGATTGATCATGAGCCACTCCTGACATCACAGATAGAGAGCAGATGTGAAACAGCTTGACAACTGAGTTTTGTTGCTTTAGCGTAGATTGTCAAAGTATATGTTTGTGCCAGGTTAAATGTAAACGGCAGCAGCATTTGGGAAACATGGACCATCAACCGTGAGAGTGCTTAAGCATGAAGCATCATTGATAGAAACATTGATACCGCCTTTCCTCGTTGTGATGGAGCAGGTCTCTGCAAGATGTGGGCACAACAATCTGGTCTTCTTTCCCATTTCGTCTGTTTCATCTTCCGGACTAGACACTAGCCAGGAGCAGCCTTAAGTCCAAGCTTGGTTAGTGTGGCCCTTATCCTTGCTCCTTTCGACTCCTCCTGGGTTGGTCTGTGGCGGTTCTGACTGATGGTCGAAAGAGGTCCAAATGTCAAGCTCTGCTGCTCTTTAATCCCAACTGCTCTCTTCCTTTTCCAATGCCTACAAGTGTATTCCTGTCAAGGTGATGTGTGTTTCAGCAATACAGCTGAAAAAACAACCGGTTAAATCAGAAAAGTAGCAAAGTTTGAAGGAGCAACCTGCTGCTAACCTGACACACCAGATGGTTTGTTGCACAGAACCATCTGGGCAATCGTCCTTAGAAACTGTTTAGAAAAGGGCAAGCACTTTCAAAAGACACTCAGCATGTGATTGGATGAACCATCTATTTATCACGTCTAAAACAGGCTAAGGCTCTGTCACTGAAGAAATACTCTCCAGTTCTCATATAAGTGCTACTATTGCAGTATGTATGCTAACCTTTTCAGGAACTGGCACTTCTAGTTGTTGTAACACCTACAACCACACCCGTAGCTGCTAGTAGTCGTTCCTAGGACACTGATTGGCTGCACCACTTTTGGTGCAGACCGAAACGGATAACTTGAAGTCTGGCAAGATGGATTCTTGTATGATCTCATGATCTTGCAAATCCAGCTGCCTCGTGAGGTAAACCTGCTGCAGCATCCATATGTGTCAGTGTTGCAAAGGGCTATCTTCAGTATCATTTCCATAGAGACCTTAAGATCTTAAATTATAATCCGTTATAACATTTCTTTTAATCATATAATAACAAGTGTTTCTATTTTTAGTTTGGGCAAACATGAGATTAAAC
>JAJHUR010136489.1:0-14987 GCA_027495735.1 Lutjanus campechanus
GGACTGGACACAGTCACTCAACTGTCCAATGAGATCAGAGTCCTGAAGGAGGAGAACTTGGCTCTACAGTCACGCCTGCAGGCCAGCACAGGTGCTTCATTTAGAAGACAGCTAAAGTCTTAATGGTTCTGACTCCTCTGAAACATGCATGTTAACACATCTGTTCTGTGCCTCTTCCATCAGACACATGTGAGGAGGTGGTGCAGCTGCGGGAGGCGGTGTTTACAGCACGCGCCCGCCTGAAACAAGCAGAGCTGGAGGCAGAGCAGTGGAAGGAGGAGCTGAGACGACTGCAGGCTCACAGTCAGGAGCAGGGACAGCAGATCCACATACTGAGGCAGGAACGGCAGAACAGTCAGGAGAAAACAAACAGGTGGGTGTGTTTGCTTGATGTCTGTGTGTGTACAGATTGATCAAACAGTGAATGATACTTAGATAGAAATTGTGAGCATCTGTGTGTTGACTGAGTGTACTGAACTGTGTCTGTGTGTCCTCAGGCTCCAGCATGAGGTGTCTCTGCTGCAGCAGCAGCTTTGTGAGAGCAGAGAGCTCATCCACTCCCTGCAGAGTGAACTACAGGTGTACGATCGAGTGTGTTCCAGCACAAAGGCCAACAAAGGTCAGTCTGTTCATTGTGCACCAGCTCTGTTTAATATATTCCAAATTTAAATTAAAATAACCTTGACATGAAATGGGAAAAACAGCCCTTTTTTGTGCACGTCTTTAAGAATGTGTGCCAAAAAATATTTAAAAATCCATTTCTTCCTATTCTTATATCAAAATCCTATTGTTCTCCCCTGGTAAAACAAAATACGATATCCACCCATCACTCAATCTTCAACTTTTAGCGGCACACAGCTAAGATTTAAGACATGTCCACTTTTCAACTTTCACATCAAATTCCTCCCAACATTTTGTCCCGCCTGCCTATCCTGTTTCACTCTGAAATACATCATGATATGGAAACCTGAGTGTTTCATTTGGACTTCAAACCACCTCATGTGGGTTTTTCCATGGAATTCCTTTGGCACCATCTGGTGACAGTTGTAAGAACTGCATCGTGTTAGACGTGGGGACACTGAGATGAGAAGGTTAAAAGCAAACATAGGCTGCACAGATTTTCCGTGATTGTTTCATTTTTCTTCAAACAAAACTTCAGGCATCAGAATAGTGTGAAAGATGCTATAATCACAAAATTATCTCAACACTGACAAACATAAAATCAAAGTTTTATTGTATTATTGTGCTGCAGTGAAACCTCTTCAAATCCCAACAAGCACTGAGACAGAAACATGTCCAATCAGACTCTCCAGTGAGTTTGTGTTTAATACATTACAATATATATATATATTACTATTTTTACTTGCAGTTACACTTACATAATTCAAATACTCATTGCCAAAGACAATTCTTGCCAATTTTGTGCACATGTGTAGTTCATGGTAGCCTACTTTTACTTTATTTTATTTAAGAAGGTGCAGAAGAACTCCAAGTTTAAAGGGAAAAAAATGTTTTATATGAACAAAAAAGCGCTGTAGATATCAGATTTATTATTTAATAATGGACATTGTCATTTTTCTTTGTTTTTTAATATTACAATAAATATCACATCATTGTACCTTTAGTTTTTGGTTTTGTTACATCCATAGTATTTTGTCTTCAGGGTACCTGTGTGAGCTCCCAGTTCTACCAGTGGAGCTGGGCGAGCTGCTCGGGGAGGTGAGGAGTCTGCGAGCCCAGCTGCAAAACAGCGTCCAGGAGAACAGCGCCCTCAAACAGCTGGAGCTCCACAAGCAGCTGGAGCAGAAGCTGGGTGTCGGCTCTCCTCGGACCCCCTCCCTCTCTGCCCTCACTGCCAGCCCTCAGAGAGAAAACTTCTACAGACGGCAGCTGCTGCACGGTGAGACCAACGCTCTTATGACACTAATACTAATACTAATACATACAGCTCAGTGTGCTGTGGTGTGGTTTTGCTGTGTGTCCAAGCCTGGTTTGTGTATCTGTGTGCTCCACAGACCCAGCTCCGTCTCCACCTGTCAGGGACATTGGTCTGTTTAACTGTGGATCTCCTGGTCCCCCCTACTCAGATCTGGACGACAGCCATAGCACTGCCAATGGTGTGACTCTAACTGCACTGCATGTCTTTAACTTGTGGACTGATTGTAAAGAGACTGTTTTAATCACAGAATTCTTTCTTGCAATATAAATAATACAAAACTGTCAATCTGAGTCCTTCCAAAATACATTCTAGCTCTTTTTTTCTCCTGCAGACCCTCTTGACCCTCACTCTGAGCTGGAGGGGGACGCCCCTGACGGATCATTCGCGAACCGTAACGGGCGCCACGCCATCGGCCATGTGGATGACTTCAGCGCTCTTCAGCAGCAGGTCCTCGAGGGTCGGAGCCTCGTCCAGCGCATGGAGACCACCCTGCAGGCCTGCCTCAGCCCACCGCTGCTGGAGGGCGGCCAGAAACAGAGCAGCGAGCTGGTGCGAGCCAAAAAGGCCAAATAAATATTAAGACAAAGACAACAAATAATATTATCTAACTGAGCTCTGTACGCAGGTCCTGGACTACGGATGTGTGAAGAGTCTGATGTCCAACACCAAGACTCTGAGGCAGATCCTGGAGGAGGCGACGTCTTTGCTGAAGATGTTCTGGAGAGCTGCTCTGCCCAGCACCGATCCGTCCATCCACAACCTCAAGAAGGTTTGACACGTATTGTTAACTAACAACTGGTCTGATCTTTTGATGATATAACGTATGCATTATTGTCAACAACTGAGAAACACAAATGTCCCTTTATGTGTGTGTGCAGGAGCAGTGTATGCAGGAGGAGATCTTGTCCCTGAAGCTGCGTGTATCAGAGCAGGAGGAGGTCCTGAAGGGGACGATTCAAAGACTGAGGAGCACCAGCCGCACCAAGGAGAGCATGGAGCACTTCATAGTCAACCAGTGTGAGTGTTTTTGTGCATTTTTGTGCATTTTTGTGCGTGAAAGAAAGAGACACAGAACACTGTGGCAGCCTACTTCACTACAGTGTCAAAAACTGTGTTCCTAAAGTGCCCAGAGAGCAATTGAGACAGAACTGAACTTTCTAACTCAGTGTAAGCAATATATAAGCATTAGAGACCAATATTTTTACAAAAAATAATTAGAATATTCCCAGACTTCCTCTTCCAGTCCTACTGGGAGAGAGGGAGAACTGCTGTAGCCATGAGCTCCACAACTCTGTGAGCCCTCTGTCGCACGTCTAATAATTAAGTTTTTGTAGGTTTATCTTTTATATTACTCTTACCTACCTTCCATAGCCCCGCTTGTTCTCCATGCCCATTTAATTTATTTATGTTTATTACCAGTTTGTACATTGTATGATGTGCAGTCGTGCCAATAAAGTCAGTTCAGCTGCATTGAAATTGAGAGACAGAGATCATGAGAGAGAGTTGGGGCTCTGTTTAAATTGTACAAACACGACAACAGACGCAAAGCGGTCCGTCTGTGTGGGCGTCTCCAAGTTCACCAGCACCTGGTTCTTTTATTTGCAGCAGTGCAAAGAGGCTGAGTGAAGGTGAAAATAGATTGGAGGGTGTGGTGATTAATGAATTGTCATTGGTCTCATCGCTCTGGAACATCACAACAATCACAGTCAGGTATGATGACAACGGTTCAGCAAATGAAAAAGCATGACATGAGCATGCAGCACCACAAATCTGCAGCTGGAGGAAGATGGTAGTTTGTTTTTCCACAGTTAATTAAACCATTCGGTTCGGAAAGGCGAGTGTTAAACTAAAGACCTAATAAGGTGTGAGTGGAGGAAGTGAGAAAGAGAGATTCTCTGCAGACAGCACTGCTTCTCCCTTCATGGAAGTGCAGAGTAATTCCAGGTTTGGGCTCAGACAGAAACAATAAACCAGGTGATTTATTGGCCTCTGCAGATTTCACATAAAAACACAAGATTGCTTCTCTCATACCAGGTCCAAATGCAAAAAAACTGAATTGAAATGTGTTATTTTAACTTCTTGTTAATGTATGTTGCACCTTGAGTGTTGATATATCATCTGTGTGCTCTTGTAGCTTTGTAATAACTATAGAAATTTGTTTTTTCTTGTTTTTTGCAGTGTCAAGGACTCGTGATGTGCTGAAGAAAGCGAGGACAAATTTGGAGGTAAGCAAAGATCCCTGTTTCTCAAGGAGCCTCATTTATCCAGGATATCACACATAATGTAGGTTATCTGTCTGCATACTCCACAGATACACAGTATTTTGTGTATCAGTACTGTATGTTGTGATGTCCCTGGTGTCCTGATTTGAGTCTTTTGGTATTTAGGATGTAAATTCATCACTTTAGGCTTTTCTGTCTCACTTGTTCCTTCGTCCTGCGTTTGTCTCTCCCCTCCTTTAGAAGAATGAGCTGAGACTGTCCTCTCTAAGCTCCTCCTCTTCCTCTCCTTATGCTGGTAATCGTCTGACATCTTGTGATCTTGCTAATAGGTAGATGTTGCCCCAGACCCTAAAATTTAATAACCTCACTCAATGGTATAGTGTCGGGTATGTGCAGGTATGTGGAGTATACCCTCTTATTTTTCAGTCGACACTGAGTATACCCGCTTCTAAATCCCCTCTGATGTGCATCAAAACAATTTTTTTCCCTGATAAATGAACTAATCTCTGTTTGCCTCATCTTAAATATATCTAATATTCCTGCATTAGGCCTTTGCATGACCAGTAATATTTGCAAATGAACAAATAATGGCAAGTTTATAATTGTGGCACTCTGGCGTACACTAACTATTGCAAATCAGCTGTTCCAAGAAACTTCTGGCCTATAGACTGTTATGGTGGCGTGGTAGCTCAGTTGGTTGAGCATTTGCCCCATATACCAATGCTGTTCATCCTCTGCAGCAGCCGTGGGTTCAGCTTCCGCCTACGGCCCTTCCCCCACTCTCTCGCCCCCTTTTTCCTGTCATATCTTCAGCTGTCCTATAAATTAAAGGCATAAAAGCCCCCCAAATTATATAAAATAAATAAATTCATAATTATGCGCTTGTCTCATCCTGGAGTCTCTGGGCCAGTATTGATTGCAAAATCTGCGCCTCCTCTGTGGTCAATGTTAATTTCATAATGATCGTTTCCTCCCTGAATTCAAACAGCAGAAGTTAAGTGAAACTGTGTAAACACAACTGGTCCATTTTCGATGAACTGCTGTAAATTTGGAAATCTAGTCGTAAGTCTCACTGTTTATAACACTTTGCTGGACAGGCGGCTTGTGTAGCATAAATTAAGAGTATATACACTCCTCTACAGACACCAGTGAACCGCTGACTCTGTGGTCTGGGGCAGCTTTTACCTCTGTGTGGATTTGCTTTTTCTAACCATGCCGACTTCACTGCTCTGCCATCCTGTTTGACAGCAAACTCCATCCTGATTCAACTAATTTTTATTTATTGATTTTAGCATTTTATGACACGTGTGCTTTATGAGAGTGTTTATTAGAGAGAAAACATTGGAGATAATGGAGATGATGCCGTGCCAAAACCATTGTTCTGAGTAGAAAATAAGATGACCATGAATGACTTCATTAACCAACTCTTGAGCTTTCTCATTGTGGATAAAAGAGACGTGTGTGGTCATCTTGTTTTCTACTTAAGATGCTGCCAAAACAGCACATATTTATATTTGGCGTGTGATCTTATAATCCCACTGCAGCTACTCAGCTGTTGTTAATAACTGTATTTTTAAGGATGACTATGGTTCTTAAAAAGCCCCGAGTTGTTCCTGAACCCACAACACTGACACTAAAATTGCAGACACACCCATCTGCTAAAGCTGCCACAACACCAAAGTGTTGTTTACTTCTCCATGTCCCCTGTATTAACGTTGAGTCTATTTATATCTTTGGACCCCCACAGTTAAAGCGCTGAAATAACCGCACACTGCATAGTTTCCATCCTGTGTGAATGTTGTCACAGTATCGCTGAAAGGATGCACACAAAAACAGCTTCAAGAAGTTTTACTGCTGCCCTTTAATCTTTGGACTGAGTGATGTTATAAACACCTGGATTCATTCACACCACCAGACACGCAGCACACAGGCAAAACACAGCAAGTGTGTGTGTGTGTGTGTGTGTGTGTGTGTGTGTGTGTGAGGGACAGAGGATTTGAGCAACACCATCGCCTTATCCTCTAATCACTCGCTCAGCTTTTCATCTGCAAGCAGCTGTATTTTGGGAGTTTTATCATGACTAACACACAGAAAACTACTTTCTGCTGAGGTGTTTATAAAGGAGTAGTTTGACATTTTGGGAAGTACACTAATTTCCTTCATTGCGGAAAATTACATCAAAAGATCGATACCACTCTCATGTCTGTAGGCTCATCACACAAGTCGACATTCAGATTGCTCCACATTCAGTCTGAGATATCTTTGAAACTAGGCGCCATCCAGGCGGATTTTATGGACGATATCAATTTATTTTGTGTCCATTTGTTTGAGAGAGAGTGAGAGAGAGAGAGGGAGCAGCTATAGTTGTGCAAGACAGAGACTGAATGAGGTGAGGGAGCGCTGGTGGCGAGAAAGCCAGTTAATCTGAGAAATAAAACTTTACTTTGTCATTGTTTCATAGCGGTTATGTTTTAATCACAAATAAACACCCCCCACACCACTGCAGAACCCTACAGCTAATCACTGCGACACTTGATTCTGTCTGAAAACAGCTAAATGCTCACTAATTAGCATAGTGAGCACATCACTGCCCCTGATGTTAGGAGGAGTGATGTGCTGGATTATGGGATGATTATGGTGTATACCACAGCCTTTAGTTTTTGCTCAACAAACAAGATTTAATGTATTTATTGGCGAGCTTCGGAGGAGCCGGTTGGTGGATTTCTTTTCACCTTTAGATAGATTCAGGCTGTTGCTCCCTGTTTTCAGTCTTTATACTAAGCTAAGCTAATCTTCTCTGACCTCTAGCATCATATTTACAGTAGTGAGAGTGGTGATGATCTTCTCATTTAACTCTCAATAAGAAAATGTTCAACTGTTCCTTTAAAATTTCACCTCCCCGGTAGTTTCTCAGTTTTAGCATCCTGTTTAAAGGGAAAATTCACCACTTTTTATGTGAATGTCCAATCATTGTTGATAGTAAACACAGTCAAGTAAAGCAATAAATTCTTCAGTGTGTGCTTTATTGACAGAGAAAGCTGAGTTCTCCTGCTGCAAAAGCTGTTGTTGTTCCTGCATGCTGTGATGTCACGGTGATGTAGTTGGTGTTAAGGAAGAACTACTGGCTATTTCAGTTTGGATTTCTAGTCTCTGCCTCTGGGTAGCCAGGGGGCATGCTTGATGAGTACTTTTGTCATCTAACACTATGTTCTGACCAGCAAACTAGTAGCTACAGGCTATAGGGTGATGATACACAGCAACATGCAGGTGGACATCAAAAGCTTGCAAGCAATGCATCCAGGAGAACTGCGAGCGGGAGAACTCGGCTTTCTTGTTCACTTGTTCAGAATTTATTGCTTCAGTTGACTACATTTACCATCAACACTGACCGGACATCTGCATAAGAAGTGGTGAATTTTCCCTTTAGTTTGCTGATTAATAACGTACATTTTGTTTATCCTTTTGTCCCTGAACGCAGCTGAGGACCCAGGAGGCGCTGCCAGAGAGCGGCCTGCTGATAACAGTGTCCTGAAGACCAGCGGTGCTTCGCAAGCTGCAGCCAATCAGCGTCCAGCAGCGAGGAAGCGCAGCAGCCAATGCCTGCTTTAGACTTTTAAAGAACCAGCCTCAACACCACCACCTCTGACCTCTATATGCTGAAACAGCCAAGACCCCATCAACCCCCCCCCCTCCCTCACCCTCCTCCCCTCCAGCCCTCCACACCAGCCTCGCTTGTCCCACCCACACCGCCGCCTTTTACCTCCGTCCAGCCTCGAGAGTGCTTCCGTCCTTCCCTTCCCCCCCGGGCAATATGTGCACAGTATAATCTGCACCTTGAGTCTTATCAAACCCCCCCTCACCCGCGTCGCCACTCTCACCCCCACCTCCCACCACCACATGTACTATCATGTCTTTGAGTGATACAGTCAGCAGTTTGCCTTGTCGTGTGTGTGACAGAAGAAAGGCTTTGAAATGTGCCTCATTGGTGGATTTAGTGATGTGCGTCCTACTGACGGAGCTGGTCGAAGATGCTCCTAGATACGGCTCTCAGACATAAAGGGATTTTGGTTTCATGGATTGTAATTCAGAAACTTTCAGGATAATTGTACCAGATTAAGAGCTGCTTGCGTTGGAGAATTTTAAAAAATTAAACATACTCTTGCAAGTTAAGATAGAAGGTTTTAGATCTGTCTCTATGAGCATCTTCTCCTGAGAGCCAGACAGCCTGTGGACGGAAAAGATGTTCCTGCATGTTTAATTGTGGCTTGTGAGAGGAATTCTGCACACGCGTACACGCATACGTCTCTGTATGCGTGGTCGAAAAACGGCTCACTCAAAGACAAAAAAACAAACAAAAAAACACCCTCAACTTTGACTGCCACAGAAATGCAAAGTTTACTTCTCGTGGCACTTTTGTGAACGAGGAGATCTTTTTGCAAATGCAATGCAAAAAACAGTGACACCCACTATGTATCACTACACACAGTGGAGGAATGTAGAGGAGGCAGGAGATCACTGCTGAGTAGTCGTGTACTAGCTAATATATCTGTATTTGTGGAGGAAGCTCATGAATGGTCAGCCATCAGCCAAGGGTTATGAATGGCCAAACAAAAGCCAGAGAAAGGTTCCATTTTAGACACCAACCTCCTCTTTTAGGTCCTAACGGTGCCTTTTTGGCATCAATCTACCGAATCTGAAGTACCGAATAATAGGGATGCACGATATTTGATTTTTGCCAATATTTAAATATCTTCACTATCAAATATCTTCTGGACTGAATATTTTACTCTACTCTTATCGCGATGGCCCACTGACAGATGCAGACATAAAATACAGTGCTTTTCAAAATAAAATACAATGCTTTTCAAAATAAAATACAATGCTTTTCAAAGTAAAATACAATGCTTTAAGAAATACAGTGCTTTTCAAAATAAAATACAATGCTTTTCAAAGTAAAATGCGGTGTTTTTCAAAAATAAAATAACCTGGCTTTTCAAAATTAAATACAAAGCTTTTCAAAATGTACACAATCCACTGGGCAAAATAAGAAAACTGCTGTTGACAAGTTTTTTTCTCTTTGCTCTTCACTAATTCATCATAATGATCAGGATGATTGATGGCTGTTAAGATGGTAAATTCAAATTGTGCTGTTGAAGGAATGTGATTTGGCTCCTCCTCACTTGACCGACTCTGAGAAATCATCGCAAGTCAATATTGATATCTGGCAATTAAAGCGTCATCTTATTGGCAGAGATATCGGCCTTTATCTGATGGCAACGTACCGATAATATCGTGCATCCCTACTGAATAAGTCAAACATGTGGGACTGGAGTCAATTAAATACTCAAAGCTTTGATAAATCTGGTTGTGATTTCTACGCAGGATGTACACAAGAATACGTACAAAAAAAAAAAGAGGTCAAAGTGCTCAAATGGAACCAGGCTAAACACGCGTATTCAAGCTCCTCTGTAGGAGTTCTCATACGAGCATGTGCAATAATGATGTTGTTTCTTGAATGATCATGCTGCACCGGGTTATTATTATTATTATTATTATTTCTTTGCTTGACACTGGATTATTATTAGTCACACTCATGATAAAGTTAGGACACAATCAGTGTTACGATTGTATGTTTTTACTGGAGTGTCGATGCATGACGGAGATTGTAAAACGGTTTTAAAAAAAAATATCTAAGCTATGGAACGGGATTAATGCCAATACTTGCCAAAGTTTGAACTTTGAACTCTTTACTGTCACTTTGACTTGCCTTATCCATGCGAATGACAAACCCCGAGGTGTCTTTGTTTTTTATTTTTCTTCAGAGGGCCTCCAGAACCACAGAGATGGTAACCGTTAGACAGCTGGTTCAGTTTATTTCGAATGAGCTCCTTTCTTTGGACCAAAACTCAACAGAGTGGATTTTTTTCCCCCGCAAGACCATAATGCTATTGTCTTTATGTTATTTCTCTTGGTTCAGGCCGTCTTAGCATTCCCATGGCAATGGCAATTTAGGTTATCAAGTTCTTCGAGATGATGCAAACTTTGGCAGGCTACTGGTGGGATCATTGTTCTTTAATTCACTCACTTTTAACTGTCTGACTTCACGTTTAGTTTGTTGTGTTTTCTTGCTGTACATTTGCCATTTTATGCTGTAAATAACCTGCTCTTTCTGTATGAACTTTTGTGTGAGTGTGCGTGTGTGTGTGTGTGTGTGCTTGCGTGTGTGTGTGAGTGAAAAAACATCCAACATTTGCTTTTTTTGCAAAGTTGATTTTATGGGTAGCTGTGCAATAGCTTTATATCCTTTATTTTGATGTTAAACATCATTTTTTTTGTTTGCTACATTCACTTCCTGCAATGTATGATTTATATGCAGTGTATGTTAGAGGATTGTGTCACTTTGAATCAATTAGTCACATACTAGGCTGTGTCTGTTAAGAAGAAATCACAAACTATGCCTTCATGATATCTAAAGTCACTGATCACAGTATCGTTCACCTATAACAAAGCTCTGATTAATGTTGCTTCGCTTGCCTTTAAATTTAGCTCGGGAGCGTCTTCACTCTGCTCTCGATGGTAGAAATGGCCTTGAACTAGCGCTCGTCTACCTGAGATCTGCCAAATTAGGTTTTGTTTGCGCTCGAGTCTTCGGAGGAAGACAAAAGTTGCCAAGTATTTCAATAGAGGCGAAATGTTTGATATTACTTTTTGAAATTCGTTAAAGGGAAAAGTTTTGAAGATTTGTCTACTGTAAAAAAAAAAAAAAAAAAAAAAGACAGAAAAAAAAGAAGCCAGTGCTTGGAAAGATTGTGAAACGCTGGATCCACAAAGCACCTTGTTGGAGCGTAAACAAAGCCTTTTTGCTGTTGTTATTAAGAAGGGAATCAAACAGCAGTTTGACACGACGTATTGTTGGTTCTGAGTTGCGTGTGTATATAGCGCTATTTGATTGGTGCAGCTTTTAATGTGATTGGAAAGCAGCTTTTTTTCCCCCTGAGTTTGTGCGTAATGAAAGTAGAAAGCCGATGCAGGACTCGTATGGATCCTGTCTCTGATGACAGTTAACAGTGTGCTGTGTTGGCAGAAGTATTATCAGTGGAAGATTTTGGGAAAGAATGAATAAAACACTTCAAAAGCTCGTGTGGTTTACTTTTCTTGAATTCTGTTTTGGTTCCAGTTTGTTTTTTTTAATATTTAGATCACCGTTTAGCTTCTGCCTCTGCTGTTTCAAGCAGACAGAATTAATTAAACAGTAACTTAAAGGTGTAGTAAGCAATTCTGGAGAAAGCTAGTTGACTGAGTCTCATTCCCAGGTCAAAAAATACTTTAGTTTTAAGAATTAGACCCAACAATCAACTATCTTACCAACATGTAATTGACCAAAGCTCCCATCACAGAATAGATTTTTTAAAGCCTGAAATCAGAGCCAAGAGGAGCAGGTGCAGTCTAGTTTTCACTAAGGTTCAAGGTTATTATGGACCTTATGCCCAATGACATGAAAAATAAACTTCTTACCCCAGCTGTAACATCAGGCTGTTAGATCTCTGGTCACACCAAACAGTGTACTGGCGCACCCTGGAGTACACACCACGTCACTGCAGCAAGGTTGAATTGCTCTTTGAAAAAAAATATTAATTAGAGTGGTAAAAGAGTAACTGACAGGAAAAGAAATTATGCACAGGGATCTCAGTGTGAGAATATTAGCTGCTTAGTCAAGAACATTTAAAGTATTTAATTTTCCTTCCAGCTACTAAAAGCAGTTTAAAATGAGACCGTCTGTCTGTCAGGTACCAGGGTGTAAACACTGACCAAAAAGGAATGCATGTTATTCTTAAAATCAAGGGGTCAGTCACATTGCTGTCTTGAGAAAGCAGAAAGCACCATTGACCTACAAAAACCTGTTCAATGGTGCAGTATACATACACTCTGGTCGTTAAGTAGGTCATTTAAGCTCCCCTTCTCCAGCTTTATGAACCCACCATTTAAATAGCAACGAGCTACTGCATGCACTGATCTTTTAAAGGGAATAGGAGATTTCAATCTGATTGGCTTAAATCATGTTGTGCCCAAATCATGCCTATTAATGATGCTAAATACAATCCATTTGCACCAAGTGGGACACGCTCTAATGCGCTCAGACCACATGTTATGGATTGTTTGAATAAGGCCCATAATATCTAAATGTCTGAGTTTAATAGACTAAACAGTACTAAACAAATACACTTGAAACTTGCATTGAGAAGTGTCTTTAACCCAGGATACAGAATACTGGCTCCTTACAGCAGAAAAAAAGACAGAAAGACAGGAAATTAGGACCCGCGTGTCCTCTCTTTATTTGCAAACAAGTAAAACCTTGTACAGTGAATCATCACACTGGTTCTGCAAAGCATTTTTAAACATTCATGAAACAGTTGTAAAATTCAAGTTTTGGTTTAAGCCTTAAACACCATGCGGCGTCCACGGCGCTCGTCCATACTCCCTTATCATATCTGTTAAGTTTTAAAAACTCTTTGGACAAAACTTCATGGCGAGGCTCGACATTCACAAAATACTTTCAGAGCGTCTAGTTGAACACCAACAGGATTTATGAAAAGAGTCTGTAGAGCAGGGCTGAACAACTCATCCAAAGTATCTGTTATTTTTAGATTAAAATGTGTCACCACATACACTGTAGAAACAAAAAAAAAGCTGAGGAAACTTTCAAAAGTAAAATTTCAAGGCAATTTACTTTGATAGACTTTTGAGTTTTGAACCAAACTCAAACTTTAAGTTTTGAAAAAGTTAAACAAAATTATAATGTTTTGTTGAAACAACTGACTTTACTTTTTGGATAAACTTGAGTCTTTGGCGGTTGCCTTGAAATTATTAGATTTCTTAACTTTTTTTTTTTTTTACAGTGCATGATTAGAAATGAAGAACTGTGGTGCAACAAAATGCTCATTTTAATTTCAGCGAAAATGAAATGCAAAAATGACCATTCCTACTAAAATCGTGACTCATTTCACAATGAAAATATCTGTCAAAATAATCACAATATGATTTTTATTTGCACATTGTTCAGCCCCTACTTTAGAGTGTATCAACCGTGGGTATGTGGTATACTGTACTGTAAATGCAGACACTTAAACAACACAACTTACCAGTGACAAAATATAACTTTCAAAGCCACCATAGCTCAAAATACAGATTATCTCAAATGGTTATACTGTCAAGAACACACACGTGAACAAACTCTGTACAACTTTTAAATTCATGGCAACTATCTCTCCTCATAGCCCTATAAATTCATCTGAAATGTGCCTCTGACCGGATGCTGAGGTGTGTGCGGCCGATCTGTTTCTGCATGTGCACGACACTCAGTGAATGCGTTGTATCCTCACAGTTCGCAGACATTCAATACATGCAAAGCAGCAAGTTGAAAAGCCTCTGTGTTATGACTATACATGTAACAGATAAATACAGTACATTCCTATCGGATAAATAGAACTCAATATAGATGCACACACACATATATATATAAAGCACTGCAAATTTCATCAAAACTTAAAAAAAAGAAGAAGCACAAATTGGGTTCTATAGTCCAGAGAAGCTACAGTACAAGAGTTGTCTGCTGCATAGTTAAAAGCTTATATCAACACTCCTGCTGACAGGATGCTAAAGTGCTCACAAAATTGCGTCAAGATAAAAAGATAAAGGCAACAGCAGAACTAAACACAGACCTCTGACAACCATCCCCCCCATCTGGAAAGTGGGATTTTCCTGTTGAAGCATAGAGGCACTCCATCTATAGTGACCAATGGATGGACAAAACTGTAATTTTGCACTTGTTAGTGGTTTAGTTCGTTTTGTAGATTCCACTTAATGATGAAATATGTACAACACAGATCACTAAAAAGTTGGGACGCTGTTAAAAGTAAACAGACACAGAATGCAATGATTTGCAAATCCTTTTACACCAACATTCAACTGAATGCAGTAGTGAGAAAAGATATTTAATGTTCAAACTGATAAACTTTACTGTTTTTTTGTAAATATGCACTCATCCTGAATGTTGGGACAGGGGCGTGTTTACCACTATGACACATCACCTTTTCTTTTAACAACATTCAGTAAACGTTTGAGAACTGAGGACACATTTTCAGTGGGAGACAGGTCTGGACTGCAGGACTGCAGGCAGGCCAGTCTGGCACTTGCACTCTTTTAGTGCGAAGCTGAACTGTTCTAACATGAGCAGAATGTGTCTCAGTGTTGTCTTGTACATTTCAGCGTCAGTGGTGCCTTCACAGACGTGAGAGTTACCACAAAGTGATGAACCTCACACCATGCTTGCTTGCGAGTGGTTGAGCCTTTCAACAATTCTCCTTTTATACCCAATCATGATAATATCTGGTGCTAATTAACTTGTTTACTGGTGGAATTTTTCAAACTGGTGTTTTTTGAGCATGCTGCTCTTGTCCCAACTTTTTTGCAACATGTTACAAGCAATTTCAGAGTGTGTATCTAAAAAAATAAAATATGGTTTATAAGTTTGAACAGGACATATCTAGTCTTTGTACTGTATTCAATTTAATGTAGGTTTAAGAGGATTTGCAAATCATTGCATTCTGTTTTGATGTAAGTTTTACACAGCATCCCAACTTTTCTGGAATCGGGGTTGCACTTACTGACAAAATAAGATGTAATTTACTGCTGCTTCATGTTTGTGAGTTAAGATTCAGTCGTCTTTTACAGCAGGTTATTGCACTTCATGTTCAAGCAATGCCGAGTCTGCCGCTCTCTTCAGCACCTAGAGCCTCGCTCTGGGCCGAGTCAAATCTCTGTTATCC
>JAJHUR010136490.1:0-10549 GCA_027495735.1 Lutjanus campechanus
CACACACACACACACACACACTGCTCGCTCCAGTCTCTGCACCCTCCCTGGGGCAATAAGCTCATCTGGTTCAGTTGGCCAGCAACACTGGTCCTGACTGCCCTCCTGACTATGGGTTTTGTAGTCCTTCAAGGGATGCCCTGATGGCTTGTATTCCTTGCCGCAGCCATTGGGAGGGGATGTATCTCCCCTCTATGGCATCACAATGCACACACACACAATCCTTAGAGGAGGTCTAATCAGGTAAAACAAGCAACATCACCTGTGGGGGGTGTCCTATGGATGTGTAGGGTCTTAACAAGTCACAAATTTTGACTGCCAAGGTTTTTTGTTCATACTGCACATGTGCAAAATGGTCATACTGGTCTCCAATCTGTGTCAATGACTTCATTTTCCCTTCAATATTAGTTCAGAGTAATTAAAGCATGAGGCTGAAGGCAGATTTGGTCAGATTTGTCTGTACTGTTCGTAAACGCATCAGGACGTCAAATGAAACATCCCAAGCGCAGCAAAGCAATGAGAAAAAATAAGGAAATACCAGCAGAGGGCATGGACACTTCTAGTGGGTCATAAGTGATCACTGAAAGGCATTATGTGAAATAAGTCTATACTTTGTTTTCTGTAGGAAAATGTTGCAGATTGTGCCTTTAAAGTTGGTTAGGATTAGGGAAATGTGGTCATGATAAATGGTTGAGCTCAGACAACAAGAGCATTAAGTTTAGGTAAAGATCAGGGTCTTAGTAATATGCTGACTTGCAGTGGAGCCTGTCAAGAGCAGCACACGTCCGACCTTCTTTTGTTTATTATAATTTGCACACTTGCATGCTTGCGCATGCTTAAGAGGGCATTTTACTTTTATGTTAGCATTTGTTGCACTTTTCTTAATATTGTGTGGTTCATTCCTATAACTGCCACTGTGACATGCATATTGTCCCCCAGGGACAGATGGGACACATATTTCAGTCTCCCGTGTCAAGTGAAGCACTTAGTTCAATCTGTCCATTACTTGTTGAAGCAGTGCAAAGGAAGCAGGGTTACCCTTTGTCCAAGACAAATAACATTAAATTACTCACTGATGTCCGCGTGCTATGGTTATAATGTCTTGTGTGCAGTTTCTAGTTTATAATTATGTTTGTTTTGTTTGTTCTTTTCAAATAATTTGTCCTTAATTGTGATTTGCTTTTTTCTGCAGTTTAAAGTTGTGTTTATCTTCTGCAAATCAGCTGCAGTCTTAGACTAATTTATGAACTAAAAATTGAACTTGAATAACTTGAATAACCAAATATGGGCCAAGCAAACTGTCTCCTTTTCAGTTCTATTATTCTAGTATTCTAAAATACCAACATTTATTACATGACAGCATTATAAAGTTGCAAAAATGCCTCAAGCAGAAGTCTCACTGCTGAGTTAAGTTATCAGAAAAAAGTTCCACGTCAGTGTTTGGTTCTCTGAGGATAGCCAGACAGGCTGTTATAAATAGCACACACACACGCACACACGCACGGACGCATACACACGCAAGTCTGAGGGAACTCATAACTAGCACGGGGTCAGACCACCTGACTTCTATACATCACCATGGCGACACATGTGCGGTGCGGGAAAGCAAAAGCAAGGGATGAAAGGACCGAGAGGAGGCAGGAAACAGAGGAGAGAAACAAAAGAGTGCTAGTGATGCTGACACACACACGCACGCACGCACACACACATCCAACCCCGCGTTCAGGAACCTGCTGTGCTAATTACTGGGTCTGCGGTTCTGTGAAGGCTGCTGACTCACCTTGGATGACCCCTTACCTATTCACACACACACACACACACAGGTGTTGTACACCCTGTAAGCATCTCTACAGGATCCGCTGTGTTATTTCAGCACCCGCAGGCTCAGTGGGCGATGCCAAGCTGACAATAATGTGTATTGGCAGCAACCAGCATGAAAGCAGAGCAGCGATACAGTACATGACATCAACAGCACAGGGCTGTCTGGAGCAGGGGGAGTAAATAGAAAGAGCATACGACACACCAATTTAATCTGAGGGGTCAACATCATGATCTGACTATGTATTTGCTTAGTTGTTAAACTTAGCTGTTAAATGAGATATTGGTGCACTTATCATTAACATTAGTGGGACTATTTGTGACTCTTGCAGCCTCAATTTGCTTCCAAACAGATTTGTTATTTGGCACTGGGTTTGTTTTTACTAAAATTTATGTCATTCAGTGCAAATGTAGCCCTGCATTTCCAGAGGTTTCACTAAGCAGACATTCAAAGCAGTGGAAAGCCAAAGAACAGCTGGTCAACATGGTACTTAATCTAACTGTTTTAAAATAAGCACACTGTGTGAGGAAAACTGGGGTAGCTCCATAGCTATATCCTCTTTACAACAGAATAGGGTTTAGGTTCACGGTCTTCATTTTCAGGATCACAGAGAACCTGCCACGGAGGTCGCACATGGTTAAGAGGGCTTAGCAATGATTATATTTCTTAAGGAAACTTGAGTTCCCAAGTTCTTTTTAGCTTTTAGAGAGGAGCAACATAAAGCATCCTGAAACACAGAGTTCCCAGTTCATGAAGTCTCTGCAAAGTTTGATTACAACCACTCAGAACATCACTGGTACCTGTCTACTGTGCATCAGTAGTAATAAATAATCCTAACAGACAATACCTACACCAGCCACAGCCTGTTCACCCTGCTGCCATCTGGCAAGAGATACAGAAGTATCTTCTGCCGTACCACCAGACTTAAAAGCAGCTCGTTTTCCCTCCACCTCCTCAAGCATATAGAGGACTATAACTAGTATCTTCTACAACCCTGTGTTGTTCAATGATAAATAGCCAAAATCCGGGCCTCCTAAACATTTTCATGTCAAGAAATGATAAAAGATAAAATATCATATTCCTCTTTTTGCAGGGGACCCCCTACAACCCACTCAAGAACTCCCTGTTGGTCCCCAGACCCCAGTTTGAAAACCACTGGCCAAAATGAACCTTGTATATTTTAGGACACTAACTCTATAAATGCCAGGAGTGTGAAAGCGAACCAAACAGTCTTGTCAAACTCAGTGATGTATTTCTACATGTTAAATGACAACTTTACCTAAATTCCCTCAGTCATGTCTCCAAAAGTCAAAGTCTCCAAAATCAGACAACAAAGAAACCATGTTGTTATCTTGTTAGTTCAGTAGCAGCAGGAGATAATATACTAGTCCACAGAAAAGGACACTTATCTCTCCATTCAATACTATCACAATACTTGGGTGCCAATTCAATATGCAATGCAATCCTTGAGTATTGCGACTCCTCAGGTATTGTGATTCAATACTATGATTTATTGCAATTTTTACTTTTTTTCTTTTAACACTAGAAAATGTGAAAAGGTTGAATCCTAAACTTCTAGAGACTGTGCATCATGGTTCATGTTTCCAAAAACAATGCACGTCACATCAGTCAGTCTTTGAATTTTACTTCAGCAGCATCATTGTTATACAGTACATAAAATTAGTAAATAAAATACTTTTTTGAAGCAAATTTTTTGCTGTTCCTGTTCAGCAAAGTAGGGCCATAAAAAAATAAAAATAAAAAATAATAAATAATGTAAAATGTTAGGTCAGAAAAAAATAGTGCCCCTGAAAAGTGTACACAGCACATACACAGCATTTAAACTAACATCCTTCACATGGGAAATTGAAAATGAAAACTGTCCTTTCGAAACCCTGGGCTTGGTTGCATATAAAAATGATCAATAAAATGTACAAGAGAATAAAAAGTAGAGGCTATTTCTGAAGTAAATTGCCACTTCTAGCTGTTCCTGCTCATCAAGTAGTGACCAATAAAAAATATATAATGTGCTGCCCTCTCCTAACAGTGAGTTTGAGTTTTGACCCCTTGAGGTTGCTGTAGCTGGTCAGAGTGTTGATGCCAGAGTGACTGACTGTGTTAGCATGAAGTCTGCAGATATTAGTTTGTATCAACAGAACAAGGAAAGAAGGAAATATAAGCCTTAAATTATGAGCACACATTTCGTTTTATGTTAAACATGTGAAGTAAAATGGATCCATTTGTTAATATTACTGCAAATGAAGCTAATTTCCGTTAGCGCATCAATGAGAGTTCTCATTATGTGTTAGCATCGAGCTATCGGACCAAACGCCAGTTATTTACATGTATATTTTAAAAAATGATTCTCAAGTTTAAAAAAACGATTCATAATACTTCAGAAATTTGTTTGGTTTTTTTTCTCCCATCACTAAATAGCAATCCTTGTGATATTCATGATATCAAAGTCTAACTAAGACTATCAATTAAAGCAAAGATTGTCCCCACGTTAGCCCTGCTGGCTAGGTGCTATTCTCAACAGTTAAGCTGTTTCTGTCAACTAGCCTATCTAAACGTGTGGTTGCTGGTCATACACAAACACACCATTTAAAGCAGGAGCTTACTCAGTCATCAGATGCACTTTAACCCTTGGTGGAAACGGTTGCTACAGTCTTTGAGCTAGCAACACTGACAGTGAGCCGATAGCTAGTGCTTAGCTGCTGGCTAGCAGCCTTGCAAAACTCTGACAACAGCAGACAAGCAGCTATCTTTACAAACTAAAACAAACGATGTTAAAAGAAACTCAGACAGTTACTAATAAGGTTGTTCGCTGTGGTTAAATGGTTGAAAAAGTAATTGTTAGCATGATGTTAACTGCTGCTAGTATGCTAGTTTGTAAAGCACGTGTGAGCAACTAGCTTAACACAGCTATGCAGGTAATATACCTTTATCACAGCAGCCATTTTGACAGGAAATGGTATGGTATTGCTATTGTGCATGTTGGCTAATCGGAAAGGCTCTGCTACACTAAATAAAGCAGGGCCTTAATAAATTTCATTAATTACACCTATTTACCCTGCTATTTCATATCAATATGGCTGCCCTGAAAATGGTGTGATTGTCAAAAACATTTTTCTCATTGTAGACTTGGAAAACTAATAATTTTAGAATTACACATAGTATCTATCTCCCAGTAGGTCTCATGTCAAATCCAATTAGATCTAATTATTGAATATCAGTAACAACATGTCAAGATAGACTGTTCAGTGGATCGTGGGCGTTTTATTATTCAATATGTAAGCTTTAAACAACCAATAATATCGTCTCAAAGTGTTCTTTCACATGTGTTTCTAATATAATCAATCACAGCAGGAGAGGAAGTGTTCAATTACAGAGCCTGAGGAGTTCACTAAAATATTGCAGACAAAGCTCAGTGATCCCAAAGGAATGCAAAAAAATATCCAGGGAAACCACATCTATCCATCCCCAATCAATACCATCCAACTGATGGTGTGGAGAACTATCGATGTCACTATTGGGTTATTGATCGCTTCTTTGGCTAAACAAATGGCCAAAATATCACAGATGACATTCAGCACAATAGGGTGAGCTACGCTGCAGAGGAGTGCAGAGAGGCCAAAAGGCACAAAATAGGATAAAAATTGATCTGCGAAATTGTGATGAGGTGGATGAAATTCTGGGCCAAGAAAAAGGCGGGTTATGAGGGCAAAAAGAAGCATGTTTTCTTCGCTCTATGAGACCTGGAGGCACAGAGGGGTCGAGGGTGACAGAGGACATGGAGGACCGTCTGTTTGACCTGCAGAATACAGATGGTGCGGTATAGGGAGAGACTTCAAAATTGATTTTTTTGTAATGAAATGAGGTAAATAGAGCCAGATGTTTTTGTTTTGGCCCTTTGGCAACATTGTTTGGCAAAAATGTAATTCAATCATATCTTTTCATTGGTATCATGATTACAAACAAACCACAAAATTACAGCTGAGGCAGAATTTTGCAACAGGCCTGCATCCGTTTTCATCTTTATTTCTTCCTTAAAGATTTTCTCTTTCTCTTTAAACTACTACTAACACTCTAATTCTGTTTTTGGTGAAAATGTATTCTTTAAGGATTTATATATATGTAATATATGCATTTTTTTATTTTAAAACTTGCCCTGTGCCAGAAAACACCCTTGTCCCAGACAAGAATTCAAGAAAACACCTACTGATCGCGTAGTTGTAAAATGCGTTCTTTGTTTTAAAATATTTTCATAATGAAAATACTGGCCCTTTAAAGTTCTGTCCCTCCTTAAAAACATGGATTTAATCAGGCATAAAAAGGATTAGCTATACCCTCAGGACCTCTGTCTCACTTCCTGGTTTCAAAAAAGCAGGACTACCATGTTTAAGTCAGTGTCCTCTTGGGCCAACCAGTCCAAAAGTTCTGGACATGTGACGTCGACTCTATCAGTCGGCAGCCAGCTTTGTCATAGAGACATTTTTTTTCTGTTATATTCATAAAATCTATGTTCATAGGGATTTATTAAATGAGTTTATGTCAACAAAAAAGAAAAATGGTTCACCAAATGTGTGTTCTTTGGGTTGTAAATATTTTTGTGTCTGACAGGGTTGACAAAATTCATGTCCTCAGCTGCAAATGTATACTATTTAATAAAAAGTTAAATTACTCGGATCTTGGCCTATTACGAGGTTTAATAGCCAAGAGTTTGACCTTTTAAAATATATTTCCCCAGCATACCAGCATAATTGAAGAGCAAATATCAAAACTCTCAAAGAAAAAAAGAAAAAGAACAAAAAACGTCCCAAAAAATACAATTTTGTCCCAGTTCTCAAGAGTGAGTGATATACTGAACGATACTGGTGATTAGTGATTTTTCTGTAAGACTTCGACTTGTGACACCATCTGCCATTGCAAGACTATCACCTTACTTACACTATTGCAATATATTGCATTACAGTATATCGACTCGTACCCCATTTATCGTGATACGTATCGACAGATACTTGCTAACATTCAGCCCTAGGCGATTGACAATTTTTCTGTAAGACTTCAATTCTGCTATTGCAAGACTTTACTAAAATATACAACAGTACCTGCAGCTGCTGTAAGAAAATATCGATACACTTGAGAATCACGATATTATGTTTTGTGATACTGTATCGGTTCTTTCTCTGTCTCGTGACTCTGTGATACTGGCAAAGATTTGTGGCAGTGATTCATTTTGTGTTGCGTTTAAACCCCCAACCGCCAGATAACAGTACTGTTATCTATCTCTGCTCTTCTGATTGCTTAGAAAAGTAAACTTTAAAAAAACAGCAACTCAGATTTGAATTTAGTTTAGTTTATTTTAGTTTATTTTAGTTTAACTAGCGACATTGTTAACTTACATAATTGAGGTCCTGGGGCAGGTAGATGTTGTGTTCTTTATATTATTACAGTTTTCCTAAAATTAGATTTTTTAAAAAGCAATATATCAACATACGGTATTGTGATACGTACAGTATCACCACATTCTTGCAAATGCACAGCCCCACAGGACTGGAGATTTTTCTGTAGGACTTTGACTGATCTTCCACTGCAAGAAACTGAAAGTTTTTTGCTTCATTAATGCCTGAAGAACGGTGACCTTTCAGGGTCGGGCGCCATAAAGCAATCAAGCAGATTTCCCCACAAATCCAACCCGCTGACATGCAACATAAAATGCAGAAGAGGAGAGGCTGCCATCAAAACTGAGGCAAAAAAAAGTGGCATCATCACGTTAAAATAAATCAGACAGAGAGAATAAGACACAACTCTGGGTTACCAATTTCAAATTAATTTTTCATCTCTACCTTTCTGTCTCTCTCTCTCTAGCCCACTCTTGCATAAGTTACCCTCCACTCACACCAATGAGAGTCAGCAAATTAATCTGAAAAGTACTCTGTGCTCTGTTCCACGGTCCTCTGAAATTTTATTAAGCAATCTCATTTGTCTGTGCCATCGCCAATGAATGCTGGCTCTAACTGCTGTAAGAAGTGAAACTTAAAGATGTAACAGAACAGTTTAACTGGGGAAAGGTTGACCATTAAAATGAATTGCAGCCTCTGCCAAGGAACAAATTGTCTATTCAGTGAAACGGGATCTGCAAATGCTGTGATAAAAGATGGTGTGGAGTCTGCAGAATGTACTGTAAGATGGGGTGCAGACCCAAACAACTTATGTCCACTTTGGAAAGAAATTACTCCTTTGTAATTCAGCATGATTCATATATTTCAAAGTTGGATTATTCTTTCCACAAATACACAGCTATTTTGCAGGGACGTGTCTCATACTGAAAAACAACTTGGCTCAAAACTTTAAGAGTAAACGAGAACTTTATCATGCACTTCTTCGCCGTACCTGTCTAATGTACCTAATATATGCTTAGTCAGTTATTACTTTCAGATATGTTCATTATGTTGTGGTATATTATAGCGTAAAATCCGACATATCACAGCTTAAAAGGTAGAATCAGTATGATTTATCAGATGCTGCTAAGTGTATTACCGGTTGGTTCCACCAGGCACGGCATATCTGCACCACGGTTCTAATCCGTCCTCCGTATGGCTGCAAACCCCACTAGCCGCGTATCGGAAGCATTTCAGCAGCGGAGCCTGAAATGTGGCGCCTGATTGTGCTTCTACCATGGATAAGCAGGCTGTCTGTCTTTATGATGGTGAGCCAGCATGGGGTATTTTATTTTGAAAATGAAGTGGATTCTCCCTGCCTTTTCTGTGTCTGATTTTCCTGCCTGTTCGATCTGCTCTATGCTAATTGAGGCAGCATCCGTCAAAAATAGACTCGGCGCACGTTTAAAGCGGAGTGGGACGCTGCTGGTGGAATCACAAGCATTGTGGAGAATGGCTGCGATCAGCTCTGGCTGATGTGGTGCAGCTGTAATGCAACACAGCCGTGGATGGTGGAATTTAGCCATTAATCCTCTGCAGCGGCCGCCGGTTCGACTCCCGCCTGCGGCCTGTTTGCTGCATGTCATCCCCTCTCTCTCTCTACCCCCTTTCCCGTCATATCTCCAGTTATCACTATCAAAATAAAGGCAAAGGCCCTCCAAAAATCTAAAAAGATAGTTGATTATTGAGTCACCACACACTTCTGGTGGCTCGTGGGTGATGATTGAGAGGGATTACACGTCTGTGCGTTGTTTTTTGGGAATATCTTGCACAGTCTGCCTTCAAGGCAAAGGTAAAGGTCACGTATTGAGAAGGATCAAGGTTTACAAATTAAGGTTAATAAAATAAATCAGTGCATGAATGCATGAATTACTGAATTATCTCAGTACAAAGTTCTCTTACAGATCAATTTTTAATCTTTCACTGGTTGTGTTTTATTATTGGTTAAAGTATATACAGCAACAGTCCAAAGTGAGATCAGTTGAAACACTTAATATAATTCCAGTGTATTATGGCTGAATAATGGTCAGGGAGTGATTACAGCCAAACAAAATACCAGTGTGGTTTGATGGCCCTAATGCTTAATAACAGTTCTTTATCTTAGAGCACAAACAATGGCTACTGACACTCATGGACACAAAGAAAACACCAAGAGGGAGAGAAACAGACAGAATGAGGAAAGGGTGTTTCAGAGAAAAAGGGTGAGGGGCAGACTGACAAACATAAAGATTCAATACTAGAATATACTTTTTTTGTATAAGTGAAATTCCTGAGCACAACAAAATAAGAAAATAAGAGGAAAAGATCAGGGTCGCTGTGGATGCAGGTGTCGCCACACAATTGTGTGTCACATGTCTGTTTTTTTTCCCACATATTTTTGTTTGTTTGCTTTTCTATCTTTCATATTTTCACATATTTTTATATATGTCCGTGACCTTGGCCTGTGAGAAATGAAATTTCATTTCTGTGTACTCTTGTATGTGGATATGACAAATAAATAACTTGAACTTGAAATTCTGGTGGGTCATGGTTGCTCGAGAGGGCTTATTTTTGTACGAGTCTATGCATTGTTTTTTTTGGGGGGGGTGGAAATCCTTTACAGTTTGTCTTTAAGTTACTTAAATTGGGAAGCTGCATAACCGGCAGCTCATTTGCATTTTGCCCCTATTTTTTTTTTTCCTTCATGTTGTATGTCCTGAAATGTTCTCAGAGCTGTGTTCTTCGCAATAGAGCCTTGTCAAACTGTGGAGAACAATGTGTTCCTGCAGCAGAAAACAGCTTTTATGAATGACAACATAACTACCAAGTGAAAGTAGGTTTATACCATTCGGCTCCTTTTAAAGAGAATGAGAGATTTTTGTTGAAAATTGGTTAAAATAAAATAAAATTAATAAACTTCATGTATTTCTCATGTATATTACAAACAAACATACTGCACACACACACGTTCAGCACTAATTTTTGCTCTGCTAAGCTTGGCAGATGATTGGTTGTGCCTGGTTTTGATGGCTGCTGTCACTGCCAATCTCTTGTAACACACACATTCATCCAAACACACACGTCTCTTTTTTCCATAAAGACACACACACATATATACATGCATGACCACATATACTGACACACATGAATGCTCTTATTGTCTCTGTCCCTCACACACAAGTGAATATGCATAAAAGCATTCTCCTACACACACGTACTGTCACACACACACACACACACACCATCAGTGGGATTCCCTTGTGGACTCCTATATTCCCTGTCTGTGTCACACCGCTCTGTCAATATG
>JAJHUR010136491.1:0-13263 GCA_027495735.1 Lutjanus campechanus
GATCAGATGTATTAGCAGCACCAAATGCCTATCATATCATCATTTAGAACTGGTCATGCATGCAAAATCAAATAAAAAACAATCTATTTCTAGTCTTTCCAGACTAATCTATTAATTGACAGCAGAGTCAGGATTCAGTGGTGGACTCAGGCTGTCTGAGGGGCAGGGGCGAAAAAAGATAAAAAAGTGGATACAGTGGGGCAACAGTGCATGGAAAGTTGTGTTTCCCACTCAAAGAGCACTCTAGAGGTCACTTCCCAACATTTTCTTCACTGGAAGGCCACTCCAGAGGTTATTACATTTTGTTCACTCAAAGAACACTCTAGAGGTCACTTTACCACATGTTCTCCACTTGCAGGGCACTCTAGATGGCATTTTGTCCACTAGAAGGCCACTTTAGAGGGCACATTGTTGTTGTTTTGTGTACTCAAAGGGCACTTCTTCATTTGTCTTGGACATTGTGCTACTCTAGAGGAAATTTTTATCATGTTTTGTCCACTCAAAGGGCACTTGAGGGGCTACTTCACCACATTTTTTCCACTGGAAGGCCACTCTAGAGGGCACTGTATTAGGTTTTGTCCACTAGAAGGCCACTCTAGAGAGCCTTTATCGTGTTTTGTCCACTTGAAAGACACTTAATCATTTGTCTTGGACATCAGGCCACTTTATCACATTTTGTCCACTTGAAAGGCACGCAAGAGGTCACTTCACCACATTCTCTTCACTAGAAGGGCACTCTAGAGGGCACTTTATGTTTTGTCCACTAGAAGGCCACTCCAGAGGGCACGCTATCACAATTTGCCCACTCTCAAAGGGAATTCTAGAGGGCACTTTAATAAGTTTTGTCTACTGTAAGGGCACCTAGAGAGCAGAAGTTTAACGATGGGTGTTAACACTGTATGTAGCACTTTTTTGGATGAAGTTTTACATCAAATGCATGGACAAATTTCACAATTCCTAACTTCTGAGATTGACTTTTTGGGAACACTGCATTTTCGAGTGACAGCTGATAAGTTATGTGACACATCACCTGCCACGGCGGGCTTCAAACACTGTGAAGCGCTCGCCTCTGTTTCTATTCTGATTCTTCACTCGAGCCTGCGCACACCTTTTCATCCGTCTCTGACTCAACCATTCAAGCCGCAAAGACGAAGAAGCAAGACAACATCGCTGATTGAGCCCAGGCAACAACAAAGGAAGATAGATTCTAAGAAAAGACATTGCCCATTCGACTCAACAGACGTGGCTTTCTGTTGCCTGCATGGCTGATCTCTCTGCCTTTGTGTCCCTTTTGTCTCCTCCTCGCTCTTCTTGTCTTTCACCCGCTCCTCTACCTGCTGTTTTTAATGGCTCAGTGGAGGCAGGGGGGAAAGAGAGAGTGAGTGAGACAGACAGTGAAGAAAAGAAGGATGAGGAAGGATGAGGATGGAGAGGGGAGGGGAGGGCTCCCGTCTCCAGGCAAGGCTTTAATGAAGAGCCCTTTGAAGTTTGCTGTGATTGAGCAGCACCCGTGTCCTCTTCAAAAAGGGGACCAGCACCTCTCCGAAGACGAGCCGTCGTTTCCTCTCCCTTCCCAGTTTCCAGCTTTCCCTCTTGATTTCCTTCCTTTTGTCTCTGTCAATTCTATGTGAGATCTTCACCTCCTTTTTCTCCGCTCCTGCTCCTTTTACCACCTCCCCTTTCACCTCCTGTCCTCTGTGATCAGGACATGGATCATGTCTCTACTTAACTAACCGTGGTGGTCCCATCCCGTTAGCTTCAGGACTTTGAAGCCCATGACTGCAGGATGGAGGGCGAGGTGGGGGGTGTATGGAAAGAAGAAATTAGTGTGTGTGTGTGTGTGTGTGTGTGTGTGTTGTGTGTATATATGTACACACATTCAGAAACACACATGTATGCCGGCAGCATTCAGGAAGAGATAGTGAATCCCCTCCCAATCATCCCGCGGTGCTGATACTACTCTGTTATCTCAACAAAGTGGCTCTGTGGGCGATTTTGCCGCTGTCCGCCCATCAATCCAACCCTCCCACACTTTTTCCTCTTCCTCCTCTTTGCTTCTTCCTGCAGGTCATCCTCTTCTCTTGCTTTCTCCTTGGCAGTGGATCTCTATTTACCCCTCCCCCAGCTAATTGATCTATACTCCACTGTGGCGGGCTCCTGCCATACACAGTCCATAACTCCTGCCTGAAGCAATCTATTGAGGCCATGTGTTATCAAAAGGAATACTGAGCTGCACATGGTTTGCATTTGAACCGAGGGGAAGTGAACTTCACATTGCAATACTTTCTGAGGCTGATGTAAACACTATGTGGTGGGTATAACTGCCATTTAAAGATTCATACTACAGGTTAGGCATGTAGCACAGTACATGTAAAATATATCAGTCCATTCTCTTCAATCTGCATACATGTAACACAGCTTTAGACTTTGAAATTGTGTGCAATGCATACAGCATAGTCCAATTGCTCATGCAGGTCATATGCCAGTCCTTACCATTAATAAAAGCTAGGATGATGTAGTATGAAGAGCGAGAAAGTCCACACAGGAGGTGGGGTGGTTGAACGGGTTCAAACAAACACAGGACTTTAACCCAGAAAGCTGGGGTTTGTGTCCTGTGTGAAGCCCATAGTCAACCTTATTCAAAGTTTTAAGTTACGTAACGGTTTTTGCATCACATGACCTGCATCACTTATGACAGTGGTTGTAGGTGGTCCCCAGCAGAAGGAGGAATAGCTTGTTGGAACAACAAGGGAAGTAAAAGGGTTGACTGTTTTGATTGGTAATTTTCTAGTGATCCTAGTTTGACTGTTGATTAACTTTGAAGACTGAATTATCCTCAAACCTAAGGTAAGGTTAATGTATGTAACGTAACTTAAATACATTATGTAAGTTGAAAAGAAGTTAACATTGATTTTACACATGACACTAACCTCAGTCTTCTTTGTTTGTTTGACCAGTCCATCTACCACACCTCCAACATCGGGACACTTTCTCGATCTTTATACTATGTCACCTGACTTTATTGGCAAAACATAGGGTAGAGTGGTGCCACCAGAAATGACGCAAGAGGGGTATTGACAGTGTCAAAGTTTAAAGCATACAGTAGGGGCACTGGTTCGGTACAGTGTGGAGTCAGTTCTCTAGTCAATACCCCGGACCAAGGTGCTAACTTACATCTGGAGTTGGTCCACTGTTCCTATATTAGAACGGGTTAAATGCAGAAACTGAATCTCACTGTACGTTGTAATCTGTATAACTGTATATGTGACAATAAAACTGACCTTTACCTTAACATACCTTTGGCCATTTAGTGTATTACAATCATCAGTTTCCTTCTCTACATAGGATAAAAATCTATGAGCATAATTGTTAAACTTGAGATGTGTAATCTATCACAATAAGTGAATATTTGTCAGTCTCATTGCCATTAAATGGTAATGCAGTGGAAATACATCATTTTGGGCCTAAAATGCATCACCAACCAACGATGATGCAGACTTGATGTTCACTGTGATGGATTACAAGCTCACAGACTCACAGCAGTCTGATAACTCATTTTCACACCATACCATGATAATTTATATCCAAAAGTTTAAGTGTTGTGTGTTTAAGTCAGTTTTGTATTATTATATTAACTCATCATGGCCTCATCATCCAAAAATTTGCCAAAATTTAGAGAAAGATGTACAGCTAAGACCAACCACTAATGTTAACTATTACAGACCAATAGCTAACGTTAGCTACACAGATCTACCATTAACAGTCGCTACACAGACCATCCGCTCATGTTAGCTTCTCAGACCAACCATTATGTTAGCTACACAGACCATACGCTAACATTAGCTACCAAGATCAACCATTAACGTTAGCTACACAGACCAATAGCTAATGTTAGCTTCACAGAAATAGCTAGCTAAATACTACTAAAAGAAGTTTGTCAGTTTACAGTTGACCTTGACTGTTAAATGCAAATAGTTCCATAACAAACTACATTTAAATGAGCATATTACCAGTATTATCCTAATCTAAACGTGCATTCACACACAACAAAGAAAGAAATATCTGGACAAACAATAAACCTAACAAAAACCATAAAACGTTATTTGGGCTAAATAACTTCATCCAAAAGTAATCAGGCTGCAATACTTTAATATTGTGATACTCAGATTAGGTTTCTAATTACATTTTTAATTAGTAACTGTTTCTGAATACATTTTAAATTAACCCAAGTCCTGTTTAAATTAAAATGTATTTCATATCAACATTTGAAAACAAACCTATGGTTTGGCCGTATGCCATTCCTTTAGACTGTGACTTTAATTATATTATAGCAGCACTTAACCTGCATTCCTGTGCTCCTGTGTTTGTTAGGGCTGAGGCTGGCATGCGTGAATTTAACTCTGGATTTCATGAGGTGGACAGAAGGCCAGGACGGTCAGTCAGTCACTGGCAAGCTTAGTCTGTGTGATTACAGCCCCCTTCTCATCCAGGCCCTGTTTTTGCGGCGTGGCCAGCGAGAGATTAATGGGTTGAAAGAAAACATTAGCGCAGCGCTATGGTTCACGCTCACCTCTCTGCTTCTGCCTGCTTGAACGTGCTGCCCTCACCCTTCTCCCCACTCTTTACTCTATCTCCCTTTCACACCAAGTTCAGAAACCCTGAGTGCACTTGTCTCTTACTGTGAAGGAGATCTATGAGGGGTGTCCTAATCAAATGCTCCATGTCTTGCAACTTAATATGAAGCTAATCCTGCTATTTCACATGGAATTTTGCATCCATAGTCACACTTTTGCAACCCATAGTCAAATCAAACCAATAAAGAAAATCTGTCTTACTCTCTGTTGAGAAAACACAACAAAGGCACTGAAACCTTTTCTATCTGAGAATCTGTTATATATAAAATCAATTTGAGGTGTTTTTTGGCTCTGATTTGTGGTACCAGTACCTCAAGCATCTCAGATCATGAGACACCAGTCAGTAATAACCTAAATTGCAAAAACACAGGGAGTAAAAAACTGTCATCAGGCTGAAGGCTGAAGCAGAAGATTTTTGTAAAGCTTTTCTTTTTATGTTCCGTCTCTTCTTTATCAGCTGCTCACCGAGGCAGTTGTCTGAGGTTTTGAGTCCCGCCGTGCTGCCTCATGCCTGGAGAACAACTTTGATTGTTAACCCATAAATGATTCACAGTCATATTTTTAGGCTGTAGCCATTTTAAATCATGTATTTATCAAGTGAGCCGTTCAGTATGTGTAGATATTCGGGTTGGCATGAATATGTCTACCAATGAGATTTGAACTTTGAATGCTTTAAAATGCTTTAAAATATTTATTTTACTGCCTCAATTTTGTGGCTTTCTAATTCCTTAGAAGGGCGGGGGGTTTAAAATAAGATGTTTGAATGATAATATTGCCTATAAAATATTGATCCCTGACTGAAACTGTAGTTGACTGATAGCTTGGAAAATAGACGATTCTGCCAGCTCATGTTTCATCTGCTCTGGTAGATGTCCGGCCACCCTCCCATTCACATATATCCACCTGTCCTGGATCTCTTCAGGCCAGTCACAACCATTTAGTATCCCTGCCGGATGTAAGCCTGGAGGAGATTATGTCATTGCTGCCATAGGTGCGTGTGTTTGCATGCATGCGTGCATGGGTGCATGCGTGATCAACAGACCACCAGCTTGTCCACAGCTATTGTTGCATTCAACTGGACTGATCTGCAATTTTTCTTGTCCACGTTCATCATTGTATGCTGAATGACCTCTGCGATTCAAAATTTTGGAAAAACCTTAAAAAAACTTTGTTATGGCTCCATGCGGGCGACAGCTGTGGCCAGCAACCTTATGTTTTCTGGTCGTCCTGTTCTTGTGAACCTGATATCTCAGAACGCCGTTCTTAAAACTTGACACTAATGTCCATTTGGACTCAAAGATGAAATTATTAGAGTTTGGTCAAAGGTCAAAGGTCACAGTGACCTCACAAAACATATTTTTGGCCATAACTCAAGAATCCGTATGCTAATTATGATAAAATTACACACAAATATGTAATAGGATAAAATGAGGAGATGATGACGTTTTATATCCAAAAGGTCAAAGGTCAACTTCACTGTGACATCATTAGGTTCAGCTCTATCAGTCCTCTGTGTTCATCTCTGTAAAAAAAATAGTCTCTAAGTGAAGACGGCACGTTTCTCTCTGGAAATTATTCGCTGGAATCACACATGTATAGTGAGAACCTCCATTTTGCCAAAAATACACTTAATACCTCACTTTCACTCTTCTTAACCGACCTCTAGAGGCAACAAGAGATCAGCAACTGCTTCAAGTTTGAAATCTTGTTTCAGCTCAGGACAACATATGTCGGGATCACATTAATGTTGGCAGAACTCTCTGCTGGTTGCATCTGACAGTTGTGGTGGCATTGCAGTGGGTATTTGCAGGGATCTGAGTGCACTCCTCTAGTTTTTCAAGTGTAACTATATGTTGCATATTTCTTTTTGCTAACTTGACTGCAGAATGAGAATGACCACGCACAATATATTAGTTTGAAAGTCCTGCTGAGTGACATGAAAACAAATGGAAAATTCATGTCCATGTACAAGAATCTCCAACAGTCTTTAGCGTTGTAACATAACGACACTACATAACCAACACTACTTAGTCCTGTTGAAGAAACAGGGGATCAAGACAGTAGTGCACTACATAAGTTATAGTGAAACTTACATTTGTTTTTGGTTTCATACTTTGCACTTTGGCCTTCCTTATTTTGACAGGATGTTTTTCTGTACAATTTACAGGAGAAATCTACAAAGGAAAGACAACTTGGGAAAACACCATTTCTCCAAAGCTCCACACAAAGGACCGAATGATTGAGCTGTTCCTTGTTTAGTTTCCCAGCCTGGAGCCAGTATGTGGGCACTAATGTACCTGTCACCAGAACTGTGGACCACACCGAAGTCAGACGTCAAAGAGCACAAACAACACAATTACCTGTCTCGCACACATACACACACTCCTGACATGTGTGGACCTGTAAGACAAAGTGAAGCCATGCAGTCACCTTTTATGGCAAGAAGAAAAGGATTCATAATACAGAGGGAGAGGTGGATTTTCTTCTCATAGACTCTGAAAAAAGGCAGGTGTTACATTTGAGGTGGGGAAGCAGACTTTTGTGTCTTTTAAAGGGTTTGCAGCAGGGTCCCCACGTCAAAGGCTTTATGTTGCAATGAGAGACTGATGATTAGTGTAAGAGAGAAGGTTAATGACCCTCTCCTGTCCAAACAGAGGCTGTGGCTTTCTGCTTTTCTGTTTACTTAATCTGTCTCTTAAATTTGACAACCCTGTCTCCAATTTCCTGATACAGATTGATCTTAGAAGTTTAGAACATTTTCCAAAACATAACTTAAGATTGAGTGCTGAGTGCATGCTGTTAAGAGCTGCTTAGCATCCAGTTGGAGGATGCAGAATGCACTTTAAAATAACGCCTCACTATATTAAAAATGCATATATTACAATGTGTAAATGTCGCAAATGACGCAAAGAAATGTTTTGTTTTTACATGTTACAGGGGAGAAGTAAGTTTAAGAAAGTAAACTTATCAACTTCACTGCTATAAAGTTTCGAAATGGGAGGGACTGCTGGTTCCAGAAGTGTTTTTCCCCCAGTTCTGTATTCCTGTTTCAACATTTTCTTTTAAAGGGATTTTTGGTCAATAAAATGCATTTATTGATCAAAATGAACTGAAACTAAACAAATAATGAAAACTGATTGTGGCCTAACATCTAAGGTGATTTCAGTGTTTTATTTATATATAAGTGTGTGGGGCAACAAGCAGAACTTCTGCGGCAAACAAAGAAGAGTTGATGAAGTGATGCAAGTTACTTGGTTATTAAGTCTGGGGTAGCTGAAAGCAGAATTCAGGACAGTTGCAGGACACTGAGGAAAAAAGTTCATTTCGAGCCTTAACTCTTCAGTCAGTGAATCCTTACCTACAGCGGCCATGAAACTACAAAACCTCAAAATGCCTTTTCTAGAGCCCCCCAATGTTGAAATGAAACCTACGCCTTTGCCTCTTAGCCTCACATGAGTGGATAGGAGGTACTCATTTTATATCATGACTATTTCTGCCATCTTAAACACTTATTAATCTTAATACGGTTCATAGGATGGATCATCGTAGATGCTTATGGGGGAAAAAGGCTCTATTTCAGAGATGAAAAAGAAAAAGTGACACATTGAACTAAAGGCAGGAGCTGAGCAACGTCGTCTGAGGAGCCTCACACACATATTTACAGACACCACGCACACTCACAGGCACTGCTGTTTTCCTGTTTTGACTTATTGCTTTGCGATGCACTTTTCACCTCCAAAACATCATGAAAAATAAATACGTCCACCTCTTCCACAAGACTGAGACTGCTGATAATCCAGAGAGCTGAAGATGGGCCCTGCACATTTCTCTTCTCATCGGGGTATATTACTCCTTTTTCGCAACAATTACTTTGACGAGCAGCAGTTGTTGTACGCAATGACACATTTCATAAAGAAGAGAAATGAGAGCTGAATGTGCTCCTGGCTCCTCTATTGCTAGTTATTCAGATATGTCATGGAGTTCACACGCTCTTTAATGGCACTTTTCTGTGTTTTCAGGTAGCGAGCGCTCCTCTATTTATGATAATGCATTTCTGAGCTCCCCAGTTCTCTTATTACCCGAAGCTAGTGGTAACGACTGACTGTAAATCACATTTGTAGTGTGCGAAAGAGTGGGTGTTCGAATGTGAATAATCTTTTATTCCTCTGCTTCCGTGAAAATATGAATATATTTTTTTCTTTCATTTCACAGGAACATCAGATAATCTTCTAATGCTCTGCTTTGTCTCTCCACACCCCCTTCCCTCCATCCCTCTTCTCTCTTAGTTGTAAAATCAAGGCAGAATAACCTCTAATACTCATCACATGAATCTATATTCGGATGCCAGCACGTTCAAAGACACGATCACCGCTACAGAGACCTCTCACTTGTGATGTCAGCCTCTTATTGGTGGAGGAGGTGCAGCATATTTCAGGATGTAAAAGACAAAGAAATCCAGGAATCCCAGATTGTTCTCTGAGCAGTTAAATCACTGCACTGGATTCACAAATTTCAATAGTGTTTGAGGAATGCTATGACGACGGATGGATAAAGAAAGTAATATTGTTGCATTGGATTTTTGCATCTGTATATAGAAAACATCTCTTAGCAGGCTCATGCCGTGCTGCCTGAGCTGTCAGGCTCAGAGGAGCGACTCTTGCGTTGTCACAGCAGTGTGATTAATAATTTGGTGATGGCACTACAGCTGTTTCTTCACCAGCAATGTTACAATACTCATATGAGATGTCACCAAAAGGTGAGCGACAAACACTACATGCAATTTCCAACTATGTCACCCAAGATGGATACAAGGATACAGTGATTTTATTCATCATTTACAACAAGGTTGTAAAATGAGATTTAGATGGAGTTTCCTCTTTGACTGCTTGGAACTGGCTGAAGACATAAATAAAAATATAGAACAGCAGGTGAACAGGCTGTGGTGGGTGTTGTCTTCTAGTATACTTTGGGCTCTGCAGGCATGTTCTCTCACCAATATCAGTGATGCTCAGGTGATGGGCACCAATTTAACAATTATTATTTATTATCACTATTATTAATTACCAGTGGGTAATGGTAACCAAGCACTGAAGGGTACCTTTTGCCTCTGTGAGTCATAGGGGGTGTAACAAAAACATCAGTATTTGACAACCTGGGAATGAGAAGCAGCTAGCTTCCTTTTTGTTTGTTCAAAGCTGTTCTAGTCTATATGTTTGTTTTATCAACGGATCAAATAAAGTTTTTTATATATTATTATTTTTATTTGTTAATTTATTTTTATTGAATGACTGTACTTCCCCTTGGATGTATGTGCGAGCATCTTTCAGCTCATTATTTTGGTGGAGTTGGACTTGTTTTGGGATGCAGAAAGCATCTGTTTCTAGCAAAGAAAAAAAAAAACATCTGTAAAAATCCGCTGTAAACTATTTGCATCCAGCACCAAACTGCCAACAGACAAAGTCAGTGGCTAGAAGGTGAACATAATAGAGCACTTAGCAGCTTAAGAACAAGATATTTCCCTCAGGAGGACAAAACAGCTAAAACAAGAGCGAATATTGCAATTTAATTTGTAAGAGACATGACAGTTGTTGTCTCTATTTGCTTTGTCAGCCTTGCTATTCTCTAGTCTGCTGCATTAATACACAGGACAAGTGTTACATTACAGTGTTTTCCAGTGTTGAATGAAGCACCCGTAGAGCTTAAATCACTTCACACAATGACTAGTCTGAGCTCTCAAATATTATGTTTGGGCCTCGTCACAGATTACAGTTTGTTTTTAGTCCAGAATTGCTAAAGTGGTTATGTTTGGACCTTGACTCCACCCTGAGCTATAGCACCAAATCACCCCCTCACCCCCACCACCCTCACACCCATTTTAACTACACCCTTCTTAGAGAAAATTGCATTTCTTGCAAAGGCACTTAGAGAAAACCACTCCCTTGTAAAGTTCTAGTGGTTTCATTCAACAGCTTATAAAAACAGACAGTGGCCTATTAGCACCAAATTAGGCTTTTACACTCTGTTATGAAATGAGAGGCTGCACATCCATTTAGTTTCAGCATGGCAGGCTGAAGTTTAGTGACAGGTAAATGGTGGTCATAGAACATAGTGTTTATGCTGAAATTTGTCTCTGTTTTATTTCCACTCTTAACCTTCAACTCTCTGCTCTCTCTCACTGTCTCTGTAGGTTTTTTTTTTAAAATTGATATTCATCTCTTGCTCTCGCTCTTGACCCCCCTTGACTGGTCCAACTTATACACATGAGGACAACCTTGTCACTATAACATACTGTGCTATCAAACTATCACACTGTGCACTCGAGTAATGTGTTGGTTTAAAGGATGCTCACAGGAAAAATAGAGAAAAATGTTCCAGAAACAAAATTCTGTTACTGAGCATTGCTGTTTTTTTGTGTGTTTGTTTTGTTATATTGTTACTATACCACACTGCAAAAATCATAATGTTACATAATAGTAATCAAGTAATTTTTGTCTAATGTTTGGTCATAAAAGTCACAACCTGTTTCCAGTATAAACAGTTGTGTCAAAAATTATTGTTCAGTAGTATGACTTACTCTGTCTAAAAATGCTCGACCTATGTTGGATATTTTGTCGAGCTGTGCATTTAAAGTACCTCAAACAATGTACAAACCCACAAAAATACATCATTTATTCGAGGTAACGGTGCATTTCCATGCTGCTAGTTGCTATAAGTAAACCTAATATGAATAAAACTTTAATACATTACTCTCTCTCTGAACATAATTTCGGCCAAATTTAGCAATTGGTTTACCATTGAGGACAACAACTCCCATGATCCTTCACTACTTCACGTCACCATCAAACTATGCCTATGCCTGTTGTTGTGAGAGGACCCTAGTGTCAGAATTTACATTTTATAAAGATTTTTTTTTTTGTCATTGTAAACTGGTTGAAATAATCTTACTACACAAATTTCTCCTCAAAAGAGAAAAAACTCCCCCCAAACATTAACTTAATATTTTCTTTTAAATCTTTACAGTCTCTTTACACTTTATATATATTTATTTATTTACTGGCATTATTTTAATGATGATTTATTATGTGCTTTCTTTTCTTGGTTTTATTGCTGCAATCTGCAGGATCCGGCTCATTTCATTCCCTTTCATGTGTAAGAGATGTTCTGAATGACTATAAAATATCCTTAAGATTTCGATTATGGTTGATGCGGCAACACCTGTTGATACTCGTAGCAAATGTGATCTGATACTACAGGTCTCTTCTATCAGTAAGAAAAAATAACAAACAATAATTCTGGATTAAAAGCTGCATCAGTAACCTTGTGCATGTGAAGGGAACTTGAATCTCCTGAGGGCACGGCACACCGCGCTACTAACAATGAAAACGACTGTTTACAGGAAACACACTGAATAGTTATTGCTGGGAAATGTCAGCAATAAATAGTATCAAACTGGGTTTGATTTCAATAACTCGGATGACTCAATAATTGAAAAACATTTGATAACACTGCTGGACTCAGATGGGGGCAGAAGGGGGGACTGCCCTGCTTCACGTCCCTGTGAAGGGACCAAAGGCACAAAAGTGCCATCTTGGTTGATTCTCTAGTGTGATAAAGTGCTGTTTTGGGTGTCCTTTCAGTGAGCAAAACATGATAGTGTCTTCTAGGGTGTCCTTTCAGTGGACAAAATGTGATTCAGTGTCCTCAACTGTGCCATTCCAGTGGACAAAATGTGATAAAGCCACTTCTCAGGTTTCCTTTCAGTGGACAAAATGTGATAGGGTGTCCTCTAGGGTGCCCTTATGGTAGACAAAATGTGATAAAGTGTCCTCTAAGGCGCCCTTTCAGTGGACAAAACATGATTAAGTGTCCTCTGGGGTGTCCTTCCAGTGGAAGTCACACAATATAACAATTTTAATCTAAAACAGCGATTGGAACTTTTTCACCATAAAAGCATCAATGACTTTTGGCATGTTTGTGTCCTTTTTGCCCCTGTCCCTGTCCAACACTGCTTGTTAAGATTGGTAATTTTTGCAGTGCTGGATAATTAAAATGAAAAGATATGTGCATATTTCTTACCCAGACTCCTGCTGGTATTGGAAAAAATCTGTCATGTGTACTTTGATCTCTCAAACAAACACAACCTTCAACCTGTTCGCTTTCAAAGAAACCCCCCATACTAGTGCACTTTAACCTTCAATCCAGTATTAATGCACTAACAAACCGGCAGGATCAAAGTACTCGCTGCGTGTTGTTTTTTAATATAACAAACCGAAAAATAGAACTGAATATTTATTGGTCTGTATAATCTGACTTCAGCTACTTTCTTATCTTGTTCCTTCTTTGTTAGACATATCTGCCTCTATTTCTTCTTATCCAGACTACCTTGTGTATTTCAAACAACTGTCTGAGGCTCACTGCTGAGAGTCACACACATACACGAGGAGCGTGCTTCTATTGTTACCAGAGTGAAGGAAACTGCCCAGGGAGCAGAAAGGCTCCTTTGTTTCTCCTCTAGACAAGAGACGTGGGTGAGCCATCACTTGAAACGCTCCTTGTCTCGGCTGCACACCCAACAGGCCCTAATAAAGCTCTCAGGTTTTGTATTACACCCAATCAACATACCATGAGG
>JAJHUR010136492.1:0-40641 GCA_027495735.1 Lutjanus campechanus
GAGTTTCACCAGCTTTAGTGGAGCAACAGGACAACAACAAAGAGAGAAGAGACAGAGGAGTAAAGAGGAGGAGGAGGAGGAGGAGGAGGAGGGTGTGTGGTGGGACGGTCATGAAGACCAGACTCAGGCCTGCAAACCAATGAATAGAGTCACATTAGTGACACTTCACTGCTCTATTCACAATGGAGGAGAGAGGCTCGGCGGGGAGATGTTTTCAGGAGGTTGTTCAGTTTATTTTCTGACCAAAACAGATCAAAAATAAACAACAATATTCATAATAAGCCTGCATGACAGTGTTTTGCCAGTGGATTCAGATTTTTACAAGAAAAGATAATTCCATGTTAAGAGGAAAAGGAGAATTATAGAGACTTATCAATGATTGAAAAGCTTGAGGATTAAACACAAAAAACTTCTAAACTGTCCTGTTGTTCGTTCACAGTGAGAATTACCAGCTGAGGTTCAGCAGCACATGTTTACATGTTTATTCATATTGTGCGTCTGTTATCAAACATTTTAGATCACATAACATGTAGCTTCATGCGAGGGCCCTTCACTACATATTAGCCGGCACCGTCACACCGTTACATTTATGTATACAAAATACTAGCAGGCTAATTGAATATTCACTGTGAACATATTCCCTACATAACATTACTCTCCGCTTCCATCTTTTTAAAAATTCAAATCGATGGGAGAAGAGGAGGGGAGCATTAGAATACATTACTGCATGTATGTGTGATCCACCCCTCCTCCTTCTCCTCCTCCTCCTCCTCTTCATTCTCCCTCCTCTATATGTCTGTCAGGAGGTGAGCCGAAGAGGGGAGGAGGAGGAGGAGGAGGAGGAGGGCAAAGTGCACGCGACAGAGCCGGCCTCGGCAAAGCTGACGTTAACAATAATGTAATTTAATTAAAGCCAAGATCCCAGCGGTCCTCGCCAAACGACGGGGCTTTTGATTTTAATAGGTGATGAAGAAAAGGCTCGGCACACGGCGACACCGCCACCGCTCCAACCAGTCTGAGGGGTTCTGGGAAAAAAGGCACCGGCAGGACATCAGTTTAGATCGTATCAGGCAGAGGGTGGGGGGGCAAGGGTGGGGGCGGTTGGAGGGGCGCAGCGAGTGCAGGTACCAGCCCCGGCCACCCAAATACAACAACACCGATCAGCTAATGGAGAGGAAAAGGGGAGACCTCCAACACACATTGTGGAGGTGGGGGTGGGGGCAGGGGGCTGCTGGACAGTCCCAAAAACAACACTGAGGACAACAACACAGGAAAAATACTTGATTGAACAGAAAAATACTTTAGTAGCCGAGTGTGTAAAGCTGTGTTCAGAGTGGATTTCACTGCAGAACGAGATTTGAAGGGAGGAGAAAAACAAGAGCTAATCCAAAACTGAGCGAGAAGAGATCAGAGTCAAAATCTTCTCATGCAGATAAATGACATTAAATCTGGAAGGATATTAAAATATCGAACAAACAGCTTGCAGTGGTTTAATTTTTTTTCTCTTGTGTGACATGTTGCTTGAGAAACTGTTTTGCTTTGTTGTTTTTTTTTGTTACTGGAAATCCTTCTCTATGATAATAACAATTAAAAAAACAAAAAACATAAAACATTGGAAGGAAAAGAATCTGTTTTTTTTGTATTTGTCTCCGTTTAATGACCTCACAAACACTTCAAGCCTGGACTGTAGAAAATATGTGTGTTTGAGTCCGACTGATTTATTGGTTGAATGATATTGGCCTATCACATCTACATCAGTCTATATCAGTATTAGCGTAAACGCCTATGTGAATTTCTTTTTTAACAGAACATCAGGCAAATAGTTTTTACTTGCTAAATTCATACGTAGCATATATACAGCAAATATTTTGCTCTTTTCATGTTTTTTCCATTTACAGTTATTTAGAATAATTAAAAACACTGGTGAAAGTTTACTGTTTCAGTGCCCTGATATCAATAAAGTTTATTGTTTTACTGTAAAATATCCTGCCTCCATTACATATCTCTGTCACAAGTGTTAAGTTACCACTTTTGAGGGATCACTGCAAATGAAAGTGTGTTATGTATGTATTATTAGTAGTATATATAATATATGCTGTATAAAGAATATCTGCAGATATATCTATATATTTTAGCCCTCTAATGTCTATATCGGCCCCAAAGTTCAGTAACGGTTGGGCCTTATTGTGTGTGTGTTTGTGTGAGAGAGAGTGTGTGTGTGTGTGTGTGTGTGTGTGTATTCAATGTATACAAATACATAAAAGTTGGAGGATGTATGAATAACATACCGTACATGTATTTGACAAATACAGTTCAAATGAGCCTTTAATTAAATTCTAGGTGATCTTTGAAATGATTTTTAACACTCTTAACTACAAAACTGACATGTTGAAAATTCGAGTCATTTTGCATCCTGAAATTAAAATATTTAAAACTGTTGTTACGGAAAATTCTTTTTAAGTGAAAAAGACTTTAAATGCTACAAATCCAACAATTAGATTCTGAGAAATTTGGGTAAAACTAGAAAGGATTTGGTTTTGACAAATCATTTTCTCATTATTTCTCTCTTTTTCCCACATTAGGTGACTTTTCGCTTTACTCCTCCAACCAGCCACCACCAACAACAATTAGCTTCCTTTTTCTTGGTCCAAGAAACACACACATGCACAGACACACATGGGGAGGGTCCCCTCATTGGTAATCCTGTTACCAGCCAGGTCCCAGCCTGGACTTGCCGTGCGGGGGCATGGACAAGGAAGGGGAGGGGAGGAGGAGAGAGGGGGGGGGGATTAACATGGCGGTCATTATCAAATTTACAACCAGTCATACAGACATCTGCCCTACTTTTCCTCGGTTAATGTAAAAAGAACTAATCTGGTTAAGAGAGCACGGGCGCGGCTCATAAATCGGCGGCGCTCTCCGCCATAGTTAAAGCTGTCACTTCTCTTGTGGGGGAGCGGCGGCTGAATGGAGCTGTCAGCTGGCTACTTGTTAGGGCTAACAAGGCCGTCCACTGATAGGACTAATGAGGCCCAGGGCTCACCGCTATACCCCGCACAGCCCACCGCCGCCGCCACCACCACTGCTGCTGCTGCTGTATTATGTGCTATATAATGTCTAAAGAGCTCCAAGGTGTGAAGAAGAACACAGATCAATCTTAATTATCAGCGACAAACGAAAGAAACAAAAAGCACAGCAGAAACATCCGTCTTAACAAGCCTTTTAGTCTCAGGTTGGAGGAAAAAAAGTCTCACTTCAGGACATCTTAACTTGCCTTCTTTAAGAAATTTTCACAAAAAAACTTTAGTATGTAGAGATACAACAATACCACTGTACTGCATGTAGTATCAGGAAAATGACACCTGACATTTGACTTTTTATTTTTATTACAAAAGTAGGAAACACTGAAAGCCTCTCATCTCTTACTTTGAAAAATGCAATTTGCTCCGCTGGACTAGAGCACTGATGTATATAGGTGTGTGTACGTGGGTACATTAATTGCATGTAATCTTAGACTGAGACCTTGTGGCGCTCGAGCAGAGCTTTAGGTTAGGCTGACATGTTGATTTTGTGTATCAACAGTTTCCCAGTCTTCTTGTTTTTTCAGCCCAATAATTTTTAGGGATGCAGGATATGGATTTTTTTTTTAGCTGATAAGATAACCAATAATAATCTGTCTGTCGTGGTTGATACAGATAATGTAACAGATAATCTGACATTTTTGTCATTTAAAAATAAATTCATATAACCTGTAGCTTTTGCACACCTGACGGTAAGAAAGGCTAAGATGAAGTATGTAAAGATGAAAGATTTAATTTTCCACAGCTCTGACTGAACTAAATGTGACATTCTGACTCTTCAAATGTTCAATTATTTTTTCTGGTGAGAAAAAGTTCATCAAAAAAAAAAACTTCACAAATATATTTGAGGTTTTATAGAGAATTTTGCCAAATAATTCAAATAAATTGCTTTGACATAACCTGTTATATCGGATACTAATATATATTTAGTGTCCAACATATTTAGCGTTGTTTTAAGAAAAATAAGATTGTCATATCAAAAATTCTGCTGACTCAGTTAGAAAGGAATATTTTGTTTTGCAGTGCACAAGAAAAATCTCCTTTAAACAATGAAAAAAACAGGTTAAGACAAAAAAAAAACTTTGCACTTGATTTGATGACTGATGGTTTGTTGTTTTTTTAAAATTATTATTCTTATTGCAGTATTTTCTGAAGCCCTGAACACCTTGATATGCAATTAAATAAGCAATGAAACATTTTCACTTTCTTTTAAACAAATTTCGTTGTATCTCTGCTGACCCTGTGCTAACCTACATGTGACTAATAAAACTAAACTTGAACCACATTTTTACACAGAGGTTGTCTTTCGAATGCCTGAACATGAAAGGTTGTACAGAATGTTCATGAATCTAAATACACAGAATTAAGAGCTAAACTCTTAAATTAGCATCAGCCATCATCAGAAAATCCAGAGGTCACATGACCACACTATTTAACTGAAAAGAGATATTTCTTGGAAGGCAGATTCACACTTACATAATCTTCAGTTTACAATCTCTTGAGTCAGTAAATAATCTTAAGGGCTTCCCCTGTGGAAAAGCAGTGATGAACCCCTGCAGGCGCCACAGAATTGTTATATTTGTGGCGGCCAGCTGTTAACCCTGTTTGTCCACTGAAAAACCACACACATATACGCAGTACAACAAAGAGGCTAAAAAGCACTAAATAAATTCCTCCCCCCTTCAGAACAGAGAGATAAATATGATGATGGTTGTGGTTGGGGGTTAAATGTCAAGCATGAGTAACGTCTGATTGTTATTTTCAGCTTTTGTTTTTCAGAGCCGGCTCCAGCCTCTTTCCGACGAAGCCTCGTCTCTTCTCCCAACGCTTCATTATTTGTGACGCTCTGGTTTAATTCCAATTACCCCTGTTAATTAGGAAATCTCATGCTCTCTGATCTAGGGGTTCGTTTCAACTTAATGTCATTTGCCAGGTTGTTTACTTTCGATTAAAGCCTTTTATTGTGAAATTAAGTGTTACATTTGTTTCAACGAGGTATTTATCTGTGTGATGGTAAACATCCTGACTGATGTCAACATGTAGGAGTCCTCCCGCATGCATTACCCTGTTTATTCTGCATTAGTGCTGCTGTCAACTCTTTCTTTAGGCATATATTAGTACCACATTAGCATATTGTCTTATCAGACGTTTAGGTACCAAATTATTCCTTTTAACGGCTGCGGAGAGAGCAAAACGTGGGCCTTCTGCAATGCCGAAAACCTTCAAGGATGTGTCATCCTTTGGCTCTTCTCAGGCATTTATTTCAACACTGAACAATACAGTTTGACGGCTTTTATTAGCTTCAAGAAAGATGTTCTCACCATATTCAGTGTGGCATTGTAATGCAGCAAGATAAAAGCAACAAACGGGAAGCGTGAAAGGATGAGTATGTGTGCATCTGTTTACGTTTTTTCGAACAATACCAAGCAAATGTTTGCTCCGCTTTACATACTGAGATCAAGTGACAAAAAATGCAAAGAAAGAAGCTGCTGAATACATCCTTCATGTATAAGACTGAATAAACAGTCTGTTGAATGAATTTCACTGCTGAGCATGCACAGTGTGAAATGTTCTATACTATCTACTCTCACTGTCTTTTAAGATTTGGTGGTCGTCACAGCTCTGGTATTACATCTAAATGGGTCATTGTGTATCTCAGGCCATAAGCATGGATGTGAGGAAGCCAATTCCTCTCCTGGCTCACATCCATGTAACCAGCCTGCCCAGTACATACTGATACACCAGTACAACGAGTATGGCAGCCAGTTTAATGCTGATCCTATGGTGTTGGCCACAGTCCAATATTTAAATCTGTATTTAAATCTGATTCAGTGGTGCAGTGTGTTGGGTTTATCCAGCCTTCAGTGGTTACTCACCCAGCATGTCTCTACGTCAACAGATCAGTGACAGTTTGGTCTCTAACTGTGGATATGTTGCTTTCCTAAAACCCCATATATCTGAAATTTATATCATCTTTTTAGTTTTTAAAATGACATGTGTTTTTGCATATAGAAAGATTGATTACACAATGTTTGTGTAGTCTTTATGCTGCTTCCAGTCAAGCTCATCTAATAAGCTTTGAAAATAAAGCTAAACAAGCTTTTATTTCCTTCAGACGTTGTGGATGCAGCACCAGGCAGGCTCGAGTTGTACTGTACGTTTTTAGTTGTGTTGTTGGTGGTGGTTGTTGTTTATTTTATCCCTTACATTCCTGCTTACATATCTTGTTACACTGCTAAGAGACGGGAAGAACAACCATTTTGTTGTAATTTTGTATGCAAGTACACAAAAAAATGACAAAGTAAATCTTTCTTTGCAAATGCATCACAAATAAAGCTGTCAGAAGAGCAAATGATGAGTGCAAGGATATTTATTTTCCTGCCTTTTTCAACTTTACCAGTTAATGTTTGCTAGCTACAGACTAGATATTCAATTATTTATTTATTTGTGCTGCTTAAAGTCTATCGGCAGCTAATGGCAGCTTTCAAGGTGAAATGTTTTCTCCCTTGTTACTGAGCTTGATCTTATTACTTGAGCTGAACATTTTATTTGTTTTTATTGTCTTTCTTTCGTGACATACAGAGAAAAAAGGGGCAGAATGCTGTTTCAGTGAGCAGCACTACAATTATAATTAATTCTGAACCGTTCCACTAATCTAAAATGTAGGAAGTCTGTTCTAAATGGTCCCTTGCTGTGGAGAAATGGTAGACAGTAATGTAAAGTACATGTGCTTAATGGTTCAAGACTGGTATTATTGCACCTACAAGACTACATTTCCCATAATCCCCATCAATTCTTGTTATAAATATGATGCTCTGATCAAAGCTTTTCTCTGTGGCTTTTCTGAAGATGATAAACATATTGGAAATGATTTTTTCCCCCTCATCAGCCGTTCAATCCTCTACCATCTGCCATTGAGAGAAACTCTGAGAGAAACTTGAGCTCCATTTGCGCTGGAAGAACATTTCCCACAAAATGTGACCCCGTGGCTCACAATGTAAAAATGCAGTGTAGAGGCCAGAGAAAGGCTGCCAATCCTCTCAGACGCGGTCTTGTTTGTTTACAGTAATTATACTCATGTCTCAAAATGAATGTGGTAATTATGGATGACTTACTGATGTTAAAATGCTACATGTAGCACCTTCATGCCAGTCAAATATTGAAACTGAAAAGCAAATATCTTCTTCCAATTTCCAGTCTAATGTTTCACTTGGCTCTATTTCCATGCAAACAGTCACCTTGCAGCACCTCGCAGCATTCTAATTGAGCCCTGAGAAACCGGCAGGCACTACACCGAGCTGCTGAGGAAGGAGAAAATAAACCCAAGCATGTATCACTGTGACCTCCAAGGACAGCCCTGCCATGCCATGCCATGCCGTGCCATGCCAGGCTACGCCAGGCAAGCAGACTGTCACCTCTACCCTCGGTGGCCCTCGGCTTATGCCAGCCTTGTCCTCGTTTTTTTTTTTAAACCTCCCCTTTACATCCATCCCTTTCTCTCTCTTTCTCTCTCCTCCCTCCATCTGACGGGACTCTTCCAGAGCAGGTCCGTGGAGTCCCTCTGCTCACAGTCACTTAATTAAACGCTCCCACAGCACCGTCGACAACGTGACCGACGGCTGTTAAATTAAGACGCTGTCGCAGCCAGGGCACCGAGCGCTGGCAGGGTGAAGGAAAGATAAACCAGCTGAGAGAAGGGAGGAGGAAGAAGAGACACAGAGAGGTGGGAGGCTGACTCACATGTGTTTTTCATCTGTACAGTTTCTCAGAAGCATTTTAGGGGGGAAATCTCCACTGATTCACCCTTAAATCAAGTCTGCCTCATTTTTACTTTTTGCGCAATAAGATTATGTGTACTCAACAAAAATATAAACACATCACTTTTGGTTTTGCTCCCATTTTTGAATTTAAAAAAAATTGGACTCTGTGAACGCAAAGGTTCACCAATTCTGTTCACAAATTTACTCAAATCCATGTTAGTGAGCACTTCTTTGCCAAGATAATCCTTCCACCTGACAGGTGTGGCCTATAGAGATGCTGATTAAACAGAATGATTATTTAAGAGTGGAGCCTTGGACAGATCACAATAAAAGGTCACTCTGAAACGTGCAGTTTTAGCTTTAAAAGAAGACATTTATTAGGCACTGAACTGTGACTATTTCACATAGGGCTACAGATACCTAATATTTTTCCCAGGACGGCAAAAGTCATCACCTGCCTTCTTCTGCCTCTAATTGGCTAGTAAGTAAGCTAGTATGCTTTTGTTGGTTGGGGTAGTAAGGTTTAGGCATGAGGAGTGACTGAGCTGGGCTGGGGTCTCAAACTTCTGCCCTGTTGTTGCCCATTTCTGCCCCACTGCAACATGATGTGATATTCTTTTTAGTTTTCTTTTTCTCATTGTTTCATATCAATTTAAACTAACCTTTAACTGTATACAGTTGATATAAAAAGAAAACAAAATTCCATGACAAAAAAATATTATATGCATGCATGTTGCGATTCACTGATCTTAAACACAGACAAAACTGACAATTTTCACCTAGCCATTATTATCAGAAGTATTAATGACCAATTCAAAGTAACAGAGGACATACCAAGTTTGTGTCCAATGCATGTCTAACTAATGTATATAAAAATGTAGAGAGCCAGCTGTTTGCATTTTTTGTTAAGTATTACAAAAATATGCAAGTAATGGAAACAATAAAGTAAATTTTCTTAAATATTTCGTGTAGTATTTGACCACTGAAGTGGCCCCCCTATGAGATGACAACACCATCAGTGGCCCCAAGCCCCAATCTCTACATGCCACACATGTCAGGTGGATGGATCATCTTGTAAAGATAGAGCTCACTAACATAGATTTTAAGAAATATGTGAACAAAATTTGAGAGACAAACCTTTAGTGTGCATAGATTTTTTTACTTCATGATTTTGTTAAGTATACATATAAATCTGTCCTTGATAAATGTCATTTTAGCATTTTCCAAAATTAGTTGACACTCTTTAGTTTAAAAGAAATACTATTATGATGTTGCATGTGATAGAGACAAGCAACGGCATGAGAGTCACAGAGAGAGGTGGAAGGATTTCCTTTTTCGATTCGGTGGAATGTTTGCAGAGGTTGTGCTAAAATGACGTCTGACATCTTGAGCAAAATCCAACATGCTTGTGGGAGGAGACACATGCTTCTGTTTTTCTTCTCTGTCTTCACCCAGAGGGATCCGTAACCATCACCTCATTACTACTTTTTTATCTAAAATTTCCAGACTCAAAAAGGAGCTATCCCTCCACGAAACTATAATAAAAACTTATTTTATAAACTCAACAGCAAATACACTTTAGCAGTAGTATAAAGGCCCATCAGATAATACGATTAACCTCCACACACACACCAGCATACTCAGCCCACACGTCCCCCTGGTGAGGAACAGATGAGAGCAAGAGGAACAAATGGAAATCCAACTGGAAGTCCACACGGACTCAGAAGAACTCTAACGCCTGTTGTCTGTTTTTGGCTCGCCTACTCTTGTGTGTCTTTTTCTGTAGGAGGACACCGAGGGTTTAATGCATGGTGATGCATCATTCATTGCACACCTTGTTTGGACATTTTGTGGACAGCTGCTTTTAGAAAACAATACCTAGAGTGTGAAGGTGGGGGGGCGGTGAATGAGAAAAAAAAAAAAAAAGATTTCTGGAAAAAAAAGAAAAGAAAACGCACATGCATGCACACCACCGCCTCTTCACAAAGAGCCTGAGTGAGCACCAGAATAAGGCCAACCTCCCTCTCTGTCTCTGCCACCTTCCTCTACCTGCTGTCCCCAGTCGATCCCCGGCAAAACTTGGCGGCAGATGTTGCTGTGCTAAGTTGGCTCTGAAGTGCCTCCCCGGCTCCCCTGTCTCACCGACAACACAGTCAAACCACATTAGATCTCTTTATTTGTGCCTGGGGCAAGTTCGGCGCTGCAGCTGTGTCCACCCCCGCTCTACCTTTGGTGTTGAAGGCCCTCCGGCACTAAATGTGAGACCACAAAAAAAAAAAGGGAAAAAAACTGTTTCACTCTCATTTTCTGTCTCTCTGTCTCTCTTCTGCATCTGCTGACAATCCAGCAGTCTGGCTCCGGGCGGCAGCACTGAGGGAGAGATGGGGAGGGAGGAAAAGAGACTGCTGAGGGACGGAAGGGGAGAGGGAGGGGGTGAGGATGGAAGCTCGGCAAGGAGAGGGAGAAGGGAGGGGAGGGTGAGGGGGTGGCATGAACACCCGGGTCCCCGTGCTGAACAGATGTCTGCGACAACCTGCTTCCTTACACCTGTACGAGTCCTTGTAACCCCGCGGATGCAGCCCGCTGAAAAATTCATGACCCTGGAGGTTTCCTGTCCGCCATCAAAGACCGCTGTCCTCCCCTCTCCTTCTCCCTCGCTGCCTCTCCTTCCTCCCTCCCTCCCTCTGCTGCTCCTCTCCTCTCTCTTCTCCACGCCACCGCTGCCCGCTCTGCCATCTACACCTAACCTCTCACTGGACAGTTGAGCCAGTTTATCTGTTCAGCCCAGGATCACATGCGTGTCTCAGTGAGGGCTGGAGAGGGCGAACAGCAGCAGTTACTGACTCAACATAAGCTCTCTAATAAGACAAGGAACCGTGAAAGAAATTAATATAGGAAAAGAATCTATGAACACAACTGTCAGCCACACAGAAAGTTGGAAAAAATCCAACAGTGCCATACTAATGTTGTAAATCCAACATTTAAAAGTCCAGTAAAAACTACTCCAATGAAATGTGTCCAACAGAGACTAATGTTAGGTTTATGATATCAGTACGTGGAAACTGTGAGCGCCTAAAGCCTTTAGCCACTCCACTAAGAAGAGGAAACATGTTAATACAAGTATCAGTCTTCAATGTCTTGGTAAAATTCACAATATGTCACTGGACAGTTCTGTTTTATTTTCCACTACCCAGGACTTTCCCCCCCTTAACCTGGAGGGTAAAAACTGAAAGCACAGATCTGCATCAGTCAGCTGGGTGCAGCAACTTATGCCAAGTTTCTACAGTATAGATCCTAGTCCTGCTTGATACACTTAAATCACAAGCCATCTTCACCATGGACTTATGAATGGCTGACATTTCTGTTGGGGTGTTTAAGTTATTAGTGTTGAGTAAGAGGAAGATTTAGGGGATTTATTGGCAGAGTATGTCTGGAATAATAAGTATGTTTTCATTAGTTTATAACCACCCGAAAATAAGAATTGTGTTTTCGTTACCTCAGCATGAGCTGTTTATATCTATAGAGGTTGCACGTCCTCTTCCACAGAGGCCGCCATGTTGGATAGTCATGTTTCTATAGAAGCCCAGGACGCACAAACTAAACACTGACTCTGTCGAAAGTTTTATGACATTGAGGCATTTCTCATTTATAAAAAACTACAAAAAAGTTGAAAATTAAAGATCAATCTTGACCTTGGAATCAGCATTTGACCTTTTTGATAGTTGACTTTGAGGTGAGATTGTCAACATACAGACTTCTGTCTCACACAGAGTAAGTACTGTGGAAAAAGGTCTAATTTTCACTGATGGACTTTGGGGCGACTTGGCGACATAAGTTTTGAAATTAACCTGAAATTTGCTTCAAAAATAAATGTCAATCTAAAGGCATGCTTTCAGTAAAGGTTTGTATGAGTTTAATAAAAGTTGACAGAATCAGTTTAGTGACACTTTGCAATCTATATTTGTAGACTTGTTCATCTTTTTAGAAGTAAAATTATTTAAGTCAAACTGAATCAGTATTACAGGTTCATTTAATCTTTGCAGAAAGAGTCAAAGTCTAAATAAAGTTGTATCAAATCATAACTTATGTTTGCCTTTTAATGAAAAGCATTTTTATTGTTAATTGTGATGCTAGGAATTCAACAGTAAGCTAATGAGGGATTTAAAAACATCACAAGTCACTTAAAAATGAATAATTTCTGTTTTCACTAATATTCAGTTTCCATTCTCTGTCAACTGCTGCCCCTTTAAGACATAACTTCAAACACACACAGCCTTCGTGGCCTCCTGTTTGATTCTCTCCTGTGTCCGCTCTGTACAGTCTTGATCAAAGACGAGTTTGGCGCGGTGATCGGCATGCGAATGAAGTGAGCCAGCGGTGCCAGGGACTCCACTGGCAGCTTTTCTTCCCTGTCCTCTTCTATCCACCGAGCTTTGACACAACTGTTTTACTCACCAGCAGGCTTCACTCTCAGTTTTCAATGCTTCCAAACTGTTTGCTCGGAGCAACTGAGGTGACCTCTTGTGTGGGAATATCTATCATCTTTCACGCAAGGGGAGCTGCAGCCATGATGTTTCCACATTATACTTACTTAACTCAGACAGTTGGATGAATACTGAGCAGGGGAATTGTTGTCATTTCAACATGAAAACAGCAGCCTTTCCAACGAGCATACTGCAGGAAAATATGCAAGTTTGGTCATGTAATGAAAACCCTGGCCTCATCACTAAACCTCAGAACACAACACAAACAGCGGCAGTCCATTTAACAATTTGTTGAAAATTAATCCTGGCAGTGAAGCCAACTCACATCATACTTACAGAGTATTTTCTTGCAATTTGTGAAGACCATTGGTTTTGAGACAGGCAGTAATAACCAGCCTGCACTGATTTGGTGATTTGTAGGTCAAAAGACATTTTGGTTGCGTGTAGTCTGACTCACTGGATATAGACTGCGTGTACAAGCCTGCCGTCTGTTTCAGGCAGCCGTTGCTACGTGAAACAACTTCAGAGATAGCAACCTACAGGCTAACAAAGGTACCTGGCTGCTAACGGTACGAATGTAAACAAGCTAGTGGGTGTTACCTTTTCTTTCTTCTTTTTTTTTATTTTTTATTTATTTAGACATTTTAATGCCAGAGCTCAACTCCATACGTGCAAATGTTCCACAAAAACAACTGACCCTCTGACACTATTCTGCAGAGGTACCGTCACTGTATCCTGAGCTCAGCCCCATCCAAGAAGATCGTGATTGGTTTAGAGCAGCCATTCCCAAACTTAAACCCAGTTTAAAAATATGAAAATCTTCTGCAGCCCAACCAAAGCTTTTATCACAACTCTGATCGACACACGAGACTAATCACACCAAAAACAAGATTTAAGATACTTCCTGGTGTTAATGTGACAGGTCATCAAATCTGGGGTAACACCTTTGAAATTAATCATAAATAAAAATACTACATAAAAATACTATTAAATTAAATATTATGGTGTTTTTATAAACGTATGAATATTGCCAAATAAATAAATAACCTCTCAAGGCCCACCTGCAGGGCCTTTATGGCCCACCAGTGTGCCGCAGTCCACACTTTGGGAATCATTGGTTTGGAGAAATACAAACAAGCCAGAGCTTTTTTTCCCCCTTGTAGCAGAATGTGGAGCCAGATCTTTCTCCAGTGATGAGCGCTCTGGAGATAAGTCTGGCTATGCAATACTAGATTGCATGTCAGTGCTGTAACAGCAATTAAGTTACTGTAGTTTAATGTGTCTTAATCACATGTTGACATGCAGTTATTGAGAAGATGTTCAAACAATGGATATGTGCAACCTATATGTCAAAAAACATTGTGTGTGATAGCTGAAAAGATACTGATGATGTTTCTTTTTCAGGGTGCATCTTCTGGCACTCAAGAGTTCTGCTAAACAGCACTGTGACGCCCTGAGCAGCAACTGGCAGGCTCACAGCTGGCCCACCGGCTCGGTTATTTCCATGTTCTTCAGAGCCACAAACGTTATTCCACTTGAGACGTTTGCAGTCTGACATCATTCTGTGAACCATTAATAAACTCATATGGTTCCTGCTCTCAGAGCACTATGAAGAGGAAGAGGTTTAGAAGTGCCCACCACAGTGGATAAAGCTGCCTGTAAAGCTCCTGTGATATTTTACTTCATTCACAAGGGAGAAGGGTTTGTTGGTCTTTAGTTGACTATATAGACATGAGCTAATGTCGTTCTACCTTGTATCATTCAAAGAAGAGCTGTATGCAGCATTAATGTGGGACAGAGAAGGAGGTTTCTACACTGGTCCAGAAATTAAATCTAAATACTGTGTCACTCTACACTGTTTTGCAAATTAATTCTAATCTACACTATTCATTTTGGGATTAAACATAATATCTCAGTGTCAACAGCAGATGGTGTGGTTTGTTGGATTGACTGCTGCCTTAGAGAGCTAAGAACATATCATAACATCTGGTTAACTCTGACCCCGTAGTGGTTTGTGAGCAGCGGGCTCTCCTAACCGACTGCGGGGCGTCGGGTTTCAGTCTGTGGAGTCGATATGCTTCCTCTTCTTTGACGGAGGTTGAGAAAAGACCACAGTGTGACCATATTAGGTCGTCCCTGTCACATTCCCTTCAGTGAGCCTTTGCAGCTGCAGCTCACATCAGGCCCGTTAGGTAACAACAACACAATGCAAAACTTTTGCCAGCAGCTTCTTCTGCTAAGAGGCAATACACAGATTATTGGTTCTCAGCAGATGTAATTCAATACTGCAATAATATAATAAGCTCTTAACCGTCATTGCGATGACTCAAAAGATTCAGAGGAATAAAAATACTTAATTTAAGTCAAGGCCTGGGGATTAGGGCTTTAATAATAGTCAAAAAAAGACCATCCATACTGCTGACAGATGCAAGAAGATTTCTATTTATATCCCTGAAAAACCACAAACTGCACAAATGACCACTGTTGAGACTTTGACTCACTCCCTTCAGACTGTAGGTCTGTGCAAATAAAAACCTAACACAACACTCTGATGCTGATTTGCTGTTTCCCACACACGCCCTACAGATAAACACCCACTTACACTTCACTGTTTAGTCAATCTTGCATGCCTCTGCATATTTTCTTCATCATGAGTACAGTCTGTATTTTAGGCCTCTCTGCGAATAAAACTTCCACTGGGAACAAAAGCGTCAAGAGCAGGAAAACGGTAAAGTCTTTTCACTGACTTACCTTGTCTGCAGATGTGGGTCGCATGAGGGAAACTCGGTCATACTGCCGCCTGAGCAGAGCCCACAAAGCGTCGAGACGACCCTGATTAAAGAAAAACATGGGTTAGCAACATGATCATTTACATTACCTTATTTGCAGAAATAATAAGAAAACAAAATAAAACATGAAACTTCGAGTACTGAAGGTCATTTTTGGCCTTCGTGACATAGTATAATCTCAAAGGGCCACTTAACAGCCAATGGGTTTTATTCAGCTGGCTCTGGAATCAACACATGATCTTAGTGTGGAATTTAATAACCTCTGTCTGGATTCAAGGATGATCTCTGGGTTTCAGAGCTCCCCCTTCATATACGACCACCTGTTATCACTTGACTGAAATTCCACACTTAGGTTACATGATGCATCCTGAGCCCGTTTCTTTAGCTGAATTAAGACTGTGAGAGGCTCTTATAAGCTTCAAAGAGCCAGTAAGCGGACCTTGGACAATTTTGTTACACAATATACCACATGACAACACAAGTAATTACAAGGAAGAGAAATGACAGACAAAAAACCCTGAACGCATTCAGTTACATCAGTTATAGGTACATGACTATCGCGCTCACCTTGATGGGAGTGTACCACTTGTTCTCATTGCGATGGTAGGCGGGGCCAGCCTTCTGGGACGGACGTTTCATCATTGGCTCCTCAACATCCTCTGGAATGGACACCTTGGCGTTCTTTGCTTTCTCCAGCCTGGCTCCCTCCTCTGTCGAACCTTTCTCCCCCCAGCGCACCTGGACAGGTAAAACCACACACAGGAATGTAAGAGAAGATAATAGCTCATACTGTTCTTTTTACATTCATTATGGACAAAAATTACATTAGTGCTGAAACTATGAGGCGAGTTATAAATCAGTCCAGAGGTTTTTGGGAGGTGGGCCTCTCCAACATTAACATTATTCATCATAAAATAATCTAAATGTGTGTGTTTTGGTTAAAAAGGTGGTTTGGAGAATGGGGAATTTTACTACTTTTTCCACTTTCCCAGAGTCAGAAACTAATAAATGCCTTTGGAAAGACTTTTTTTTAATGTATTCGGTGTAGTCTGAAGTTATGTCAAACAGCAAGAGTTAAAAAACCCCTGGACTCAAGGCGGACGTTTAGCTCAGTGGGTAGAGCATCCAACCCATGTATGGAGGCTATAGTCCTCTGCAGCGGCCACTGGTTTGACTCCCGCCTTCGGCCCTTTGCTGTGTGTCATCCCCTCTCTCTCTGCCCCGTTGATTTTTTTCTACTGTAGTCCCAAAAAAAGTTTAATACCAAGCTCAAGTATTAACTTTCAATACCTAAAGCTCCAAAAATGGTTATGTGAGACGTTAGCATCAATGGGCTTTCTACCAGAAAGCCTTTCTGCTGGTTTCCTGGTAAAAAAGGCTTTAGGCTTTAAGTCAGGTGATACAGTATGCAAGGCAACAAAGTTCGTGTGGTGAGCAGGTCATGGTGGACAGGTCACAACACAGGACTTTCACACAGGAGACTGGGGATTGTGTCTCGTGTGAAGCACTTTGAGACTTAGTTGACTTATTACTTCCGTTTTCTTTCTTTCTTTCTTTCTTTCTTTCTTTCTTTCTTTCTCTCTTACACTTTGGTTAGGTTAAGGAACCAAAATGGCTTAGTTAGGTTTTGGAAAAAATCATGGTCATTATATTTATAGTCATTATGGCTTTTAAATTGAATCTGCAATGAATAAAGTCGCATCCCTTAATCAGAAATCTGTCATAATATTCACAAACTACTAAATATCATCCAAAACAACCAATAAGGAGGCAGGGGAGGCTGAAAGCACTTCTAGCCAATGAAAAGCTAAGCAGTGCAGGAAGGAAAAAACATGATGCTAATAAGACGGGAGTTGGACGACTGCTATCACTATACTGTATATCCATAAGAAACGAAATGACCTGAAAACCTGTTTTTGCTTTTATTAATAAGCACATTTACATGTGGTATAATGTGTTATTGTGCGTGTGTGTGTGAGCGTGTGAAAGTAGGCCTGTGTGTTAGTTAAGCTGTCCTGCTTTTTAATTGAATTCATCACATCTGTTGCAAGGAGGAGATAAAAAATCCACCGTCACATGAATGGGGAGAGGTGATTAATTAGCGACACAGTTTTCAAGCTGTAGGTTAAGCCGTGACAATATAGAACAGCTTTTCAGAATCATCTCTGGGATACATCCCTGGCCTGCCGCTTCAAGAAAAGAGAGGGCTGCGATGAATAAAAGATACGTTGTCACCTCAGCCGGCTCAATACGCGTTTGAAATATTGGCAGTGGCAAAGTGGTGGAGGTGGAGGTGGTTTTCACAGCATGGCGTCTTAAATGTGGATGCAGAGGAGAAGGCAGGTTGATCTTAACAAGCACCTCATTCTCCATCCGCAGGGGGGAGGCTTCAGAAGTGGAGACGGGCCTGTCGGTGGGAATCAACCTGCCGCAGGAAGAAGAGAGCGACGGGACGGCCAGGCTCGCAGCTCGCCAACACTCGTGGGGAAAAAGTCAAGAGGTAGGAGCTCCCTGAGGATGCTAGGAAATCCCTGCAATGCCACTAACTTCCTCGGGGCTGAGAAGCGGCAGGGGGTACAACAGCGAGGGGGGAGGACGGAAGAGGGGAGCCTGCCTTTAAACCTGGATTCCCTTCGGAGGAGGCGGACAACAAAGGGGCTGCCAAGGTTTGGGAGTTGAGAAGGGGGAAGGTGGAGGGGAGGAGAGGTGGGTGAGGTGGATATGTCAAGTTGACAGCAGCACTCAATCCTTCATCCCGGCAATGACTTGATCCAATCAGGCCCGCACAGCCAAGGACGAGATGGCAGGGCCTGTCATGTTGGAGGCATCAGTGGACTGACGAGGACGGCGGCCCGGCTGGTCAGTCAGTCAGTCAGTCAGTCAGTCAGTCCCTCCTCCTGCTGCCTGACTGTGCAACTCCACAAACTTGTGGCTTCAGAGAAAAGACTGAATGTCAGCAGTTTTCTCAGTTTACAGGGTAACAGCTGGGGGAAATGTGTCACTTCCTGCCATCTAGGATATTACCTTTATAGGATTTCAGTGCTTTTTTTTGCTGTTCAGACTTGGAACAAAAAGACAGTACTGCATCGAGACTTCAAGGAGATGCATGTGTCAAATGTAATGTAAGAGATGTGACTTTGTGACTGTGATGATAGTGTTTCATGCTCCTGAAAGCAATATGTTGTGGGATGATAGTTAGGCTCTGACCTCCATGCGTTTGATCCCTCCAGCTCCTCTTCCTCCGTAGTAGGAGGCATCCACAGTCGGCCACTTCTTCTTGGGCAGCGGCTCTGGTTCCTTAAAAAAGACACGGAAATTAGGAGACTCACACTCCGTCATGTAGTCGGAGCCATATGCAAACTTAATTCTCATAAACGACTACATCAATCATCTCTCCTGCATGGACAAAGGAAGGAAGTGCAGGTCTGTGCTATTGTTCTATTTTCGTTCAATCCCATTGATCAAAATTTGAATGCATTTCCTTTCAACAGGAAAACACTTGATTACGTCAGTTTGTTAGGAAGGAAGGGACACTGACATCCTTCCTTCTACTACAGCCATCTATTCTTTCTATATGGTTCAATGAATTTCAAGGATTCGATCAACTAAATAATTAACTGATTTCCTTCAGCATTTTTAATCCTCTGATGAATCCAATCCAATTTTGCAGAGGGAGCTCATGAAATCTAGTACTTGCTAAAGACCAAAACCTGTTTGTGCATATTGTGATGACAGAGGTATTAGTCAGATTTTTATGATACGATGAGATCATTTCCAGAAATGGCTAATGCAACATTAAAAGGTCATAAAAAACAACAAATCAGCTTGAATTTCTCAGTGTAAATAACAGCAATAACTTTTCAAAAGATTTCTAAGTAAATAGTTCAACATTTTGGGAAGTATTCACTTCCTTTTAGAGATGGAGAAGAAAAGACCTCCAACACTGTGTCGGTGCATTAAAGGGAAAAGTGTGTGCTATATCGACTGAGAAAGCTGAGTTCTCATGCTCTCTGAGCCATCGCCTTAGTATCTACATGTACCAGGATGCTTTGCATGCAAGTTTCTGACACCCACGCCCACTCTAGCTTATGGCTAACATCAACATGAACACCAACTACATCACTGTGACATCACTGGATCCAAAGAAGAACTCAGCTTTCTTGGTCAATATAACATGCGCTGACTAGTGTGTTGCTTGAATTGACTACATCTACCATCAATACTGAATAGACATCCACAGGAAAAGTGTCAAAATTTCCCTTTAAGTAAGGAGCCTCAGCCAGGAGGTGATTAGCCTAGCTTAGCATTGAGACTGACAGCAGAGGGAAACAACTAACCTGGCTCTGTCAAAATTTAAAATATCCTCCCACAAGCACATCTGAAGCTCAGTAATTAATACATCATATCTTGTTTGATAATCTGATGATCTGTACACAAACAGACATGTAAAAGCAACACATTGTGGTTTAAGTGTGCTAAGCTAAGATAATTGCCTTTAATGTGGAAATATTATATATTATAGCTTTAAGAGTGTTATCAATCCTCTCATCACACCCTAAGTAAGAAAACCAATAAACCTATGTCACAAAATGGAAATATTCCTTTAAGCAAAATGTCAAAGCTCAATTTTTGTTGATGATATTCTTGTGTAAGTTGTTTTCAGGGTGGTATAATGAAGTGCAGCATTTGTTCTGTGACTTTAGTTGATGATTTATTTTCATCTATAGTGCTGTAGGGGTGCACACATGTTAAAACTTTCATTGGCATCAGTTTAAATATTCTGCTATTGTTACAACACTATGGTGATGTACTCACAGGTGGTGGAGGACGGGAAGGTGGAGGAGGCGGTGGAGGGTCTTTGATGACCTGAATAAACAGAAAAAGCAAAAGAGCGTCAGCACAAAGTCCATCAGGGGACGTATACAGACACACACAAACACACACGCTCAAACCTTGTCAAGACAAGCGCGGACGAGGCTGACGGAGGTGATTCGTGACAGGTGACTGAGTCAAACAGAGACTTCCCTCAGCTCATCACACGGAGGAGACGCTGCCGCTGCCAGGCTGCTTTGTGACTGCAACTGGCACCCCATCGCCCCGCTGACTACTGATTACAAGGATTCTGCTTGTAAACCAACATCAGGGGCCCCCCGTGCAAAATAAAGAAAAGCTGAAAATCAACTTGTTGACAGGGGAGTCTTTGGGGCGAGCGCCGCTGCCCGTTTAGCTCTTAATTAATTGGATGGGGTTCAGTGCTCCCAAGCAATCCCCCCAATCATAAAGTCCTAAGGAGTTAATTAGCTCCAATGAGATACAGAGGAGGAGGCTCGGGCTCAGCTCCAAGTCCGTCTGCGTGGAAGATGAGTGGTGGTGTAAACACACAGAAAAAAAAAAGAAAAGAAAAAAAAAACAATACACACACACACATAACTGCGACACACCTCTCCCACAGCAGAGTGACCAGCCTGGCGGCATTGTTCATGACAACACTGGATGACATGGCACCTGAGGAGCAGGTTGTCCACAATGTGATTCCACTCAAGGACAAGATGCCTCCACTGGGTTTTTCAGATGTGCAGCGCAAAGCAAAGAGCAGCCTGACAGTGACATTTGTCAGGTGTCAGTCAGACGCTTCACATACTGATGTCCAACTTTTTACTGCAGGATTGGAGAAGACACCACTGCCACTCACTCTGTCCATCTGTGAGAGGGATCAAGCTGCAACGGTGGAGTTTATTCTCTTGTGTTTTCAGGTGTCAGGAGCTGTGAGTCATCTTCTGGTAAACAGTCACTACAGAGAGCAGAACTGTAGCTCACAAAACACAAAGGGCCCTGTCCATGTTTTGTGCATAAATGCATTAAAAGAGTCGGTTCATTGAACAACGAACATGAAGGTGAGTGTTAACTCTTGCGGCGGTTAACAACATTTGTGCACTGCGTTTTACAACACTTGGCACGCCAGCCCAAATAGGTCTATCTGCATATTAGTGATGAACTGTGTTATAATGGTATTGTTAAAATGTACTGAAAATCTTCAAAAAGTACTGATGCACACTGATTCACCAAGTTTTACACAGAAAACTGTCAACAGTTTGACATAACATCGTGTCCTTTGCTATGACAAAGTTTTCACTGATGCAAAAACAAGCGCACCTTGTGCCTGCATCTGGGAGACTGTTGCTAACTTGCTGGACAGTATTTACTTTGAGTTTACAAAGTGTGACTATCAAACACGGTTTTTATGATAATTAAATTTTTAAATGGTAAATATTAATTATCAAGAATTGTATTGTAGTTCCCTGCTGCTGCGGATTTAGTAACTACAGGACAGGCCTACAACCCTCCCAACAATTAGGTTTAGGCACTACAAGTCAAAATGTCAGCCACATCAGCAAAAAATTTGAAATGACACATTGATTTGAAGCATCTGGCAAGTCTTGGGAAATAGTTAGAAGTGAGTGATGATCACATGAAATCATTAAGAAATGGTAAGACCAAAAACCAACAGCTGCCAAGGACTGGTTACCTTCACTTCCCAACAACAAAAAGACAGACTTGCACAAGACGACTGGGTAGGAGAAAACAGAGGAAATAAACATCAACTAATTCATTTTTTGGGACTGTGGACAATTCAAAATTGCGAATTATGAACATGTACTAGTTCATCAACTCTGAGCTAGCTCTTGTGAAGTGGGAATTTGCCGTGTGGATGCGTAGATGCCAATGCTACACGGGTGCCCCGGTCATTTAACTAATCATTAAAATCACAAATCTTGATTAAAAAAGTGAAGTTTTGCTCCTTTATTCTGTTTCATACCATTATCTTTGGGATTTGGACTGTTATGATGTTTACTCACAACTAACATTTATTCAAGATCGAACGATAGCAAAAATTAGGCTTCAGCTCAAAGGCTCATCAACAGAGGTTGATAAGAAATAAACAAGCACGTCCTGTTCACCCGGATCATCCCAGTCTTGGTGCGAGAGAGGGCCTAATTTCTCTGCCCCCCTTTCACACAACAGTGTACCTTACCACTACACACAGGGTACAGTAGCCAACCTATAAATACTGTACATATAATTACAGTGAGGACATATCTCAACGTGAGGTGTGCGGCAAAGTGGAAGGTAGACCTTTGTCCATTAGTCATCACAGACAGATACTTCACTGTCATCACTGCTTATGCATTTGCTAAATTGGTTTTGGAAGGGAAAAAAGAGCAATGTAATTATGGCATATCATAGATCCTAACAGCTGTTTCATTCACTGTTAAGCGCAGGGATACCATCACACTCTCCACATACTGTTGTCATTAAAATAATGAAAAATAATCAATTAGGGTTAATTAATTGCTCTTTGACACACAACTGGCTGTAAGCAAATCTAGTACAGGTCTACTGGTAGCCTCTCCATACGCTGATTAACATCATTTCAGCCACACCTTACGTTGACAGGATTATCTCTTTTTATTAAGTAATTATGCAGCAGATTTCCTGGACATATTGTGGGATAAATAAAGCATTATACAAATGACGGGGCTCTGCTGCTCTTTCCCAGCTACCTGATGGACAGATGTGAAGAGGAGCGCTCAGCGACGTAATTAAAAACTAAACCACGGGATACTTAGCCGCCTGACATCAGGCCCAGCGGCTCACCACTGCAACCACGACACTGGGGGGAATCGGACCAATCAGAGGCGTTTGGGGCACCGTCCCCATATGGCTGTCTCCGTAACCGTCCAACTGGACTTGATAATCCGTCCGTTCCCAACCTCGAGCTCAAACCATGTTGTGTCAAGCTGTTGCGGGAGGCTTATCGTGACAGATCTGTGGCAGGTAGCATATTTGGAAATTTAAAAATGATTTGTGCTTTTAACCATGGACAAATGATTTGTGCTTTTAACCATGGACAAACTAACGTGTTTGTAGAAAATAAAAGTGATCGCGAAGGGAAAAGAAACAAGAGGAGATAAAAGTTCTGCATCGGAGAGCAACGGTGACAACTTCTAACATGAAATAACATGAAATAATGAGAGATTATTAACATATTAAGCACCAACTGAGTTGACAATGTGTCCAAAAGTGCATCCAATTTGTAATTTGGATAAACTGGCGGTGTAATTCGAAATTGCATCTCCGATCCCGAATCCTTTGATTTGAACTAAAGGCTATGCCATTCTGAGTTTAATTTCCAAACAAATCATAAACAAAGAAATTACCACTCCACAGCTTGTATGACCTCTCTCCTGGCATCAATCCATGTGGGAGAGAGAGAGAGAGAGGGATTGTGGGAAAGAGGTTGGGCATGTGTGTGTGTGTGTGTGTTGCGCGTGTGTGTGTGTGTGTGTGTGTGTTGCAGCGTGTGTGTGTGTGTGTGTGCGTGGCCTCATCCCGACTGCTGAAACCTGGCAGACTGGGGGTTTAAATATTAACAAGCCACACATGGCCCTCCTCTTCTGCCGCGTCCCTCGATGGAAGGCAACAGCAGCTCTCTCCACCAAGACAAACACGTCCGCGGCCAGACATGCTGCAGGGGGTTTACATTTTAATGCCTTTGTTGGTTTTCCAAAATATGCTTCCATCTCATCCTGGATGGGCTCCCTTCAGGTCCACAAAGCCAGGTGACGTCTATCATTTAAGGGGCGGTGCGGGTGAGCGGGAACGGAGGTGCGGGTGGGTAGGGTGGTTGGCAGTAGTGGAGGGTAAATTTGCCTTCATCAGATCTCAGTAGAAAAAAGCAGAGAAACAGAAAAAGACCAGGGTGCACCATCTGTAGCCCCTATCTCATAGCCCCAAACGATAATCTGTTGTGGATTTTTGTAAATGGTTAAGTGGGTGAGACCGTTTTTCTAAAGGGGATGAAGACAGGAGGAGTTTAGGATGGCAGTTTTCATGAAAATAAAGGCCCAAAGAAAAGTTTAAACAGTGGGTTAAAAGAAAAAAAACACCTCCCATCAAGAACAATCAAGTCGCTCAAAGGGAAAACAATAAAGGAGAGCTCAGAATTGAATTGCAGAGTCAAGACTCGTTAATTAAACGCAGCTTTAAGTTCCGCCTTAACAAACTACTTAAACTACTACAAACTACTACTACTTAAAGCAGCTCTGACTGCGCTGGAGCTTATCAGCATTACAGTTCAAACCAAATTAGACTGGTAGAATTAATTTAGTCAAACAGGAGTATGATCATAATATGTTGTACAGCACCTCCCTGCAATTATAAAAAATAAGGTCAGATGGCATCTGTAGTCAATATTAACCTAATTTCACTGTCTTTTTATACTGTAAATGTCATGAAAACACATTTTCTCAATCTGCTTCTTCGTATGACTGATGAAATCCTATAAGATCACAATATTTTCTGCCAAAGTTAGAACTGTTTTTGTTATTTCACATATGAAATTTTGGTCTGTCCCGTTTCCTACGGTATGAGCTTTTCCCAGCGGTTTGAAGTGGGCAGAGGTTAGTTCGGAAAAACACGATGTCATCGTCCTCCATGCCCCAATCAGAGTTAAACAACATACGGATCAAAATATTATGACAGTTGGTAGGTTGTTTGCTTATGTTGCCGGCACAATCAATCAAATCTGATCAAACTACACCCACATAGTTTGGATGATGCAAATTAGAGTTTTGGAGTAAGAAGTCGTTTATTTCCAACCTTTAACTTTGATTGTTGTTGTTTTTGTTACTTTTAGCAACATAATTAATTTTTATAGTATTATAGGAGGAGCTTTGTACTACGTTTGTTTGGAATTGGAAGACCTCAATGACCTTTGTTTGGATGGATTTGCCAGGAGGTGCCCATAGTGTCCTCTGATTGGTGGGTTTCTCCCAGGTCAAATCTATATGTAAAAAAAAATCACACTTGATGAAAAACTGGCACACTGTACATGGTATACGGGACACTGCTGAAAGTAACAGGGTCCAAGTTTGGGGTGAATAAATAACAAATCAATTACGTGATATCAGATTGGTGCATAGACTCACATACTTGCCCATATCTAGGATTTTAGGCTGTATATGAGGCATTTCTAATACAGATGTCAGTAACTTTATTTGCTTCTTACACAGATCACAGTTTTTGGTCATACACACCTGTCAGTAAGACTTTATGGTGTGCAACAGCTTTGCTCAAATTGCTATCTTTGGTCCCTTCTAATTTTGTCCAACTCTAATTTAGCAAAGCAAAACATGCATTCTGCACTTTCCTCTCCAGATTTAAATACTGCCTCCATTCTTGATGAAGTGAGGAAGTTAGTAATCACAAAAGATGAATAAGGCGAACGAGCACAATAATAACAGGAAGAGTAAGAAGATAAACAAACCAAGTGTCGCTGAAATGAAACACTCTGACTGACAGGATTAGTAAAAGAAGAATTCTGCGTTTATCAAAACAAAATAAGTATTTTAAGCTGCAGCATGAACATGACAGATTCAACTGTGATTAAACCATAAACAATCTCTGTGATTATTATTAATCACTTCAGTCCCCAGGTAGGCCTAATGTTAGTCCCGGGCAAACAGAGATTTTGTTAACTTTCATGCAATCTGTCACTCACAGTCTTCTCCTGTTAATCTCTCTCTTGCTCTGTTTTTTAAAACAGTTTGCTCACATGAAGTGACTTCATCTCTTCTCAGAACTTGTGTGTGATCACATGCAGGCATCAGTCACTGATCTGCAGGATGTGGGCTCTTCACTTCCTGTTTGAGGTTCTTCCTCTGTGGTGTTGCTAAGCCACCGAGGTAAACGGGAGGTGATGGGGTTGAACAGATGTTCGACTCTGCTTCCCTTCAGTGCCGGCTGGTGAACAGTGCTGAGCCTGCTGTGTGTGAGCGGCCTCGGACACAGTTAAAGCTTGCAATGACCTGCTGGTTACTGGTGGTTTATGGTCACAGCTTTGGGCTTTCTAAGTGGGGGAAGACGAGTTTCCCAAATAAAATTTGATTTGCCAGATTTACAACAGCAGGATGTTTGCAACATGTCAACCAAAGGAGACAGTGTTCTCACTGCTGACTTATTCTCTTAATGCAACTAATTTTAATCAAATTAGCCTTTTAAAATGTTGTCATTACCAGAGAAGGAGGGAGTGAGTATTATTTTTATTTTTATTCATTTATTTTTTTATTTATTTTTTGACTGCAAGCAAAACAGGCAACATATGAGTTATCTGGCATGTTTTGTCAGTGCAGAACCTGCTGTTATCTCTGTGCAAACCCAGAGTGAATGAATCATCAGCTCTGGTTGCCCAAAGTTGAATATGTTCAGATTTGGTTATGAGCGGAGCAGAAACACTCACCACTGTGCAGCAAAGAGGCCAGAACCACCACATGAGGGCCAGAGCTAAGAGGATCAGCAACACCAGGAAGACTATCGCCACCACAAAACCATCCGACTAGAGGAGAAAAAGACAACAAGAGGTTGGATTATTCAGCCTAAAAATCCGAGACAAAACAGTTAAATGAGACAATCAAAACACTGCTTTCTTGAAGAGAGCAAACAAAATGTCTGGTAATTAGCTGGTGTATAAATATTAAAAGATTCTTTAGAATCAGAGGTTGAGATGCAGATAAAGACGGATGTTTATAACCTTTCAATAGAATAAAATTCCCACAATAATAGAAACCTGGATGTCGTCTAACAGACCCCAAAGTGGTACGTTCCAAAAAATATATACTATATGGATATATGTATATATGTAGATGCAACTAAATGGCAAGAAAAGATTCAAATATTTAAGATTTTGACACCATTATTTTATATATTATTATACTATATAAACATTAAGATTTAAGATGCAAATTTACCATAAAGTGAGGGATATTTATTACCTCGATTTAACAATGTCGCTATTTTCAGCTTAAGAAAAAGTTTCAGTGCGTCCATGTTGTGTGCATGACAATTAAAAACCGCAGTGAGAATCTAAGGAACAACCGAGCATTACTGAAATCAATACAGGAGAAAAAAGACTTGATTCATCACATGACACATGGAAGAGAGGAAGAGGGAGTTCTGCTTATCAGGACAGGGAAACTGCAGCTATCACGTACTCAAACCACAATGTCAGCAACACTTGCTGAAATCTTAAGTGAGGACACCAGGTTCAGATTATGACAGAGGGGTGTGAGAAAAAGTTTAGGAGGGCTTTTGTTCAAGTCAGAAGTCTGTTATATACGGTAACATGCACAGGTGGAAAATACAGGACAGAAGATCTAATTTCAGATGCTTTCATTTTGTTCCACATGAGAAGGTAATTCAGACTCACACATGTGGAAGCAGTGATGGTGTGGGCACTGGAGATGAAGGACTTGCCATCGTTTAGACTGATGAGAACATCCATAGTCCTGTAAAGAAGAGTTCAATTAGTGTCACATTAATAAAGTCCGTTCAATTAACCATATCTGATACATACAAAGTGAACTACAACAGAGAGAACAACACTTCAATAATCTTGGAGGAAATATAAAGCAAACATTAGCTGATTAACCGGCAGGCTGATTGCGCTACAAAAAATATTGTCCTACGCTGCATTTTTATTATTAATTTTGCTAAATTTGCTACATTTCTCTTAAGAAGTTGTTCACTTATCACAGTGTAGATGGTTCGATCCCCAGCTCCTCCTGTCTAAATAACAAAATGACACACAAATCCCACCAATACTGGATTTTTTTTTAACCGATATTAAGGCGTAAACAATTTTAGATCGATATTTCAACCTGTATTATTTCTAATCACACTGTAAATAACTATAAATAAAAAATAAAAAAACACACACTGAACAACTTGAATTAAGAAAATATACCTAAAATGTTGCCTATAAAAGTAAAAAATATGCTGCTACAGATATGGACCAATATAATTTAGCTGGCTTTATCTGGCTGATAATATTGACTGAATGATATATCTTTCTGGCTCTGATATAAAGGCAACCAATTAGCATTTAAACTAATTTTTTTGATTAATATACACTACTTACAATGATTTAATTTTCTGTGAGGCTGTATTTGTATTTACTGTTAATATGTTTGCTGTTTCTGTCATCATTGATAGTAAAGGTTACTCTTCAACTCTAAATATCATGCCTGGGTGTTTTTATGTGCACTGAAAGACGAAGAAATCTGCGCTCTTGTTTTTCTTTTGGATAGAAACGTCACTGTCCAACATCAGCTGACACAGAGGAACAAGGAATGTCCTGCTGTATTCGTTCAGTAAATATCTTTGTCATAACTCTTTGACTAATCATACTGTATATGAAGGATAATTACCAAAAATGTGTGTTTTTGAGTTTTCAAAAAGAAACTGGCTACAAATAGACCCTTTTTCACAGCAGCCATATTGACATGAAATGGTAGAGTAAACACAGGTGTTACCAATGATACTAATTGTGAGCCAGCACAGAAGTAGCACCGTGACTCTGTTTTACCTGAACAGAACCATATTTAGTATCATTGGTAACACCTGTGTTTACACAACATTACATGTCAAAATAGCTGTTGTGAAAAAGGTCTATACTGCAAGTGTTAGAGTAAAAAAAGGAACAGGTAGTGCTGTGAGATTTACTTTTTTCAATAGCAACATTAGTATTTTCCTCAAATATAATCATTGGTAGGGTTCTACAAAACAACTCTTATAACTTCCAGTGATAGAATAATGAGCTAAATTGTTTTATTTCACAAGCAAATCCTGTTTAAAAATTATTAACAAGTCCGGTGCTCACAGTAGGACAACGCTCTGTAAAGAACACAAAGGGTGCAAACTAAACGGTCAGACTCAGAGGGAGGAAATCCTCTCATTATCACATCCGTCAGCGTGTGTGGATGAACTAACCTGACTAGCAGTAACAAGGCTCGTGAACTCCTATGACTTATTTAGAGGGAAAAATGCAAAGCCAAAATGGGCGCAATTAAAACCCTAATGATGAACGGCACCGCAATTTCCATATGTCTATTACGCCCAATCCAATTACCGCAGGTTTAATGAGAATTCAGGATATGGAACGAGTGAAACGCCTGAAATCCTCCCTCTGACACAAAAAAAAAGGAAGAGAGAAAGAAGTACGCGGAGTGGTATTGTGTGTGTGAGGGGCCAGCTGTGAGTGTGTGGTAGCGTACAGGGGAGGCTCGCATAAAACTGGTGCTGCGGAATAATAACAAGAGAGCTCTTTGCTTTGCTTTGGATCTTGCCTGAGGCAGTGCCTTGGGCCACCAATTCTCCTGTGGTTCAGAACAGATGAGCAACCAGACCATGTGTCCATTACTATGCAGTGTATTCTAAATATTCTAAACTGACTCCTTTGCACCTTTCCTAATTTACCCACGCTAAATATTTAAAGTACAATTCATGGAACTTTCGAACCGGATGCACTTTGACACTTCACTCAACTTGTTGATGCCTCCACTTAGCTTTTCTTTCCTCTTTGTTTATTCTATTTTTTTTCTGCTGATCCTCAGACAAAATAGCCCAGATTCCTTTCATTTATACCATTTAATCTTTGTTAGTAAGGGATGATTTAGCTGAGCAAAGTCATTAATAAAGGAAATAAAGAATGTACAGGCCCAGTTAAAGCCGGAAGAGGATCATTATTCAGAATGGTTTTGAAGTTATGATTTTTAGGTGACATTGCAGATTACTCCATGAGCATCGGCACTCACACTGTAAACTAGCACTTATTGGAAAACTCTAGTTCTAGTTCAATTCTGGCCCAGGATCTTGAAACATTCAAGGGAATCAGAGAACAAATACACTCAGAATCTGACAACTGTACAACCAGAATATAAGAGACAACATACAAAGTCATACAATGAACTGCACATATTATGGATGCATAAATAATATCGAGGCCAATAAATTATCATCTGATATTGATCTGTCACAGCAATATTGGTCTATATTGGTGTATATTTTGTCTGATATATGTTTTTTTTTTAAGAACACGATGAAGTTTGTTTTTCACTTTTTACTGCTCTTTGTTTCTGTTGTAACAGTGTAAGATCTGATTCAGTCAGAGCTGTGGAATATTAATATCAATCATGTTTGCTCAGGACATCTTAGCCTTTCTTACCATGACGTGTGCATAAACCATAGGTTCAGGGTTCAGTAGGATTGTGTACGACAGTTAAAGGGTTTAAATAATAGAGATGTGTGGTAGTATTGACAGAAGAGGTTTGTAAATTTATGAGATATTTATTATCAATTAAAAAAAATCAATTTAACTTTGTGACACAGAGAGAAATGATAGATCAGTTATTTGTGGTAAAGCATAACAAATTGAATTATACTGTGTTTAACTGAAGTAATGATGATCAAGTACAGACATAAAAGTTGACCAAAGTATAGAGTTTAGAAAGAGCAAATAGCTTTTGATCCCCCCCAACATATTTTTTTATTTTGAAGTTTCATGTTAAATGTTGTATATAGATTTTGAATGTTTAGTTTATGCCACACACTCACAGGTGTTTGGACTTTTTAAAATATTTGCACCTGATCCTACTTGCCTGTATTAATCACTAGGCAGGCACACTGCCTAGTGGCAGGAGCCACGTTCCTGCTCTCTGCTCCTCTTAATCATGAACGTATACTGTGCACTCTAAAAGATGTGAAAACTCCTGACTTTGAGTGGGAACCAGTTTGCTTCTATCAGGAAACATCCCTTCACGTCCATCGTGGATTAGTGAAACGCTGCACGCCTCTGCAGCTCAGCGAAGCCGTTCCAGGTCCGTGCATGTTAACTAAGTGCTTGTGCTGAATGGGTGAGGGGAGAGGCTAATTTAGCTGACACCCTCAATCCGTGATAATGGTGGGCAGGTTGTTAATCAAGCTGGAGGTGTGGACCCCGGCGTGTGAAGGAGGAAAGCTCCCAAGCGAGTTACACTGACAAACGCCTGCGCGCCCCCCCTCCTCACGAGTCTGACATCGCCGGACATCCTTAATGCACTACAGCCCAACCATAGTCAGCAGGGCCTTTTTTCTTCCACCCTGAGACACTGACTGCTAATTTAGCAAGTTACTGTTGAGTAGGCAGAATCTGCTCCCACACAGTGGCATAAGTCGTACAGTATATGCTCTTCTATTTTTCACCCCTTTATTTCCAGGAATAATAACTAAAAAATGATTAGAAATGAGGTGACAATATCTATTAAAGTGGTTATTCTGTGTATTACAATTAGTGCTGAAATTATTAGTCAGTTGATTAGTCGCTCTATGTAAAATTAATCTCAACTATTTTGTTAATCAGCTAATTATTTACTCACTTGTGAAGAGAAAATACCAAAAACTTGAGGTTTCCAGCTTCTCAAATGTAAGGATTTGCTAGTTTTCTCCCTTTTATATCACTGCAAATGAAAAACCTTTGGGTTTTGGACTGTTGGTCAGACACAGTCTTGGGCGGTAAAACAGAAATACAGGCCATCTACCTCCAAAAAAGGAGCGTGAACCGCTGCTCAGGGACAGACTGACACACCCACTAAGCTAAAGAACAAGCAGGAGGAAAACCTCTAGAGCCGGAATATTTTCATATCTAATGGGATGAATTAAGGACTTATTTCGACCAAACCGAGTTGGTGATTGTTGGAATAGTGCAAAAACTAGAACCAAGATGGTTTTGGTGATTTTTATTTTGGTTTTCTGTCAAGTTTGAATGAAGTGTGTTTTACGATGAGTTAACAAGGCTATTAAGTTAGTCTTTGTTCAGTAAAAGGGAGAAAGTTGAATTCAGAAGGAGTGTGGCTGTATTTTTCCTTTTAATAAGGAAAAAAGAGGTATGGGATGAGTCACATGGTTACACATGGTTGCTGGTGGAGAAATTTTAATGAATCATGTCAGAAATAATAGAAATGTGTGTCTGGAAACTTGCGATGGGTGTTTTTGATTAACTTCTGACATTTTATAGACAAATAATTGATTGAATAACTGAAAATAAAGCGATGAAAGACAAATCCATAATGAAGATTGTTAGTTTTAGTCTTTTGTGAAGCCCTATAAATAACCCTGTGCATATGTGGTGCACTTATTCTCTAAATTCACCTTTTTTGGCAAAACCGTGGTCATGTCCATCACTAAGTGTTACGAGGGAAACACTAAGCAAAACACAAAATAAAGAGGCGGCAAAAGGGTTAAAAAGAATGAAAAATGGCAAGAGAGTGACTTTAAAAAGGAGCCCAATGAATAATTTACAACAACGCTCGCTGTCATTTAACTTCTCTGTGGTGAAAGCAAGTGAGTGACACTGAGGAGAGAGCTGCAGCTGCTTGGTGGGTCGATGGTTATGTTTGAATAAATGGGAGATGAGAGGGCAGATTGTCACGGGGCTGAGGGATCAGTCAAAATGTGGGTAGAAAGCGACATGGGCTCCCAGGGACACCAGTTGAATGGCAGAAGGCTTCTTCCCCGCTGCAGATCTCTGGCTCCACGTTGGAAAAACTTTGTCCCCGGGCTCGCTGTAATCTGTCAGAAAGTAAGCCCGCCGTGACACTAAGCTTTGGTGATGCGATACAGCTGGAGAGGCTGACAATGGTGACGCTAATGGCTTTCAAACTTCCCTTAAAGATGTGAAAATTGAGGAGGCTGAATAATTCACAGCAGAGCATATGCAAGGCCTGTCACTCGGCATCCAGGAGTCATCAGTCTGCATGAGTTTGTGTGGCAGAAGTTCTGACGGAGGGGAGGGATCGCCTCATGATGCCTGGGGACCAGATGAGAAGTTCAAGCTCCAGAATGAGACATAGACCATTTGGAAAGAGCAACATGCACTCTGAAAAAGTGACTGATGGTTTTCTGATGTTGCAGCTGGTAACTCAAAGGATCATACAGGTATGTTGCACCATACTGAGCTACTGTCTTGATTCTTCTTTATTATATTTTGTCAGTGTTATAGTATTGCGTGATAATACTGCAAAAAGTGTGAGAAGGTTTTGGAAAAAGTTTTATTATTACCTCCCCCAAGGCCATTTATTTGTCTGTTTGTCTGGTTATCAGCAGATTTACAGAAAAACTATTGACCCAATTTTCATGGAAGTTGGTGAAAGGGTGTAGCCTGAGCCAAATCACAGGAGAGATACACAAATTATGTTGACAACACTGTGAGACAGGCTGTTTGGCCAAGGTGAACATCTGCGCTCCCCAAGTGCCCATCTAGTTACATTTTATGTTGGGTGTCAAATATTACACAAGTCAAGCTGATTTCTAACACATTTTCATTCAAAGATCAAAATAGAAATCTAAGAAAAAAAAAACACTATATGATTAAACTGCTCTGAACTCATTCACATTAAAGGCACAACCAGTGATGTGAGATCACAAGCAGGCATTGCATGATTTTAAGGGGACACAGGCCAGAAATCTTGGAAACCACTGTTGAACTTTAAGAATGTCATTTTTCTGAATTTTATGTTTCAGTTTATAGCTTATTTTGGTTTTACAGTACTAAGAAGAGACATGAAACGTTATTCCTGACATTCTTGAATGTTCATGAGCCAGTTCCAGCAAATTGCACATCCGACATGTCATCAAACGACAGGGCGATTTCATCATAAACATCTTCATGCCTGCACTTGAACAGATGGAGTGATGTTGCCGTTAGCAGCAGCCCTGGGATGGCCTGTTTTAATTATTGACAAGCATTAGCATTAGCTACTGTACCTGCTTTGTAACGCAGGTGTCGACTCCCCCCTCAGTTATTTTTTGTCCTCCACCATTATTGTGAAAACACCAGGTGAGGACATGCTGCTGCAAGAGCGCAGCCACTTAACCTCTCGATCGACGCCCCAGCAGGGTGTGAGGGGTCTCCTAATGGGGCTATACAGAGGGGAAGGAGGAGGGTGGGGAGTGGGTGGTGAATGGGCTAGGGAGGGAAGGAAGGGCATCAGCAGATGCCAGTGTTTCAAGCCTGATGCCGCAGCTGTCAGCGCAGATGATGCCCCCACCGTGAGTGCTCCTACACAGCTCAATGACCAACTGAGGACACTGTGATTCCTGGACATCGAAGCTGGATGTGGAGCCGCCTGCTCCGAGTTCCCAGTGGGACGGGAGGCTGCAGCTGAGCACCACAACTCGGGTGACCGCTGGACGAGAAATATGTTCCCCGGCAATCCAAGCAGCGCTCGCTGAGGAGAAGGCCTCATGTGTATCAAAACATGGTCGAAAAGAGGAAACAGGGAGAAGGAATGTGCAGCGAAAAGGCGATTCTTCTTCGGCTGAGTAGAGCCGTGTTAACGGAGCGCCCTGTGCGCCGGGAGCGGTGATGGAGCAGAAGCAGACAGATGGACGGAGACGGAAGTTTCCGGGCTCCGCCGTTCCATGCAGGTGGTCCTGGGTGCAGGGATTGTCAGTGCATGGTGAATTATTTAAATGGGGAGTGTGGAAAAGGGAATGGCTGCATCTGTCGCACATCCTTTTAAAGCCCCTCCAGCAGATGTGTTTACTCACCGCCCGTACCAGCTAACTACTTAATGGGTCACCATCGGCAGCCAAGAGTTAATTAAGCAGGCCTTTTGCAAATGGCAGGCACGTAGCAGCAGCATCAGCATCAGTTCAGGCACTGTAGGCCTGTGGTTTACAGATGTAGTCGCTCAGGTTCATCTTTTTACTGCATCCTTGGCGAGTCAGTTGAAAGATATCAGGTTCTGCTTAGCTCTCCTGATTTCTATTCAAAAGAGAAAATCTGAATAGAAGGAGGACCTCCACAGCAGCTGCCACTGGAAGACCAGTTGTATCTAAAATGCTTTTTCTTCACACTGATAGGTGAGGAAAATCAACTACAATCCCATTGCATTGTGTGAATTTCCTAAATTACTAAAAGTGATGCCAGATGGAAAAAGCGTTTTTCTAGCAGCTGGAGGAAAAGAAATAGTGACCTGCTGTAAAAAGAAAAGAAAAAATAAAGACCTATGAGAGCACAGATCTCCACTGAGGCTGCATATTCTTTTTCATTTTTTTTTAATCTGCATAAAAAAATTACTTATACCAGTGGCACACAAGACCGATTTTTGCACAGTATGTCATAAGATAATAGCAAAATTGCCATCAAAATACTAATAATAAAACCTTGCAACTCCTTACGTTTTTGGATAACTTCCCTTTGGAGTTGGTACTGGAAAGGAAAAAATGGTACTGAAACATCTCTGTACCCTCAGTAAGTATGCAAAACAGCAATCACATTATCTTTTGAGAATAAGATTTACAAAGTAAAATATTTACTATCAGTGATCATTTTTATGGACTGATATGAAAGGTCACCTCAGTTTACTAATTATAATGTGTGCAGTACTACTTTTGTGCGATACTGATATGACTCACTCCGTTACACATTTTACCTTTATCAAACACTTGCAGCTTCTGTCATTTAGATATTACACTTATATTACTTATATTTAAATTAATTATGCAGCCCTATTGACCCATTTTTTTTCTTTTAAATGCAGCTCTTGGCCAAACCTCCCATTTATTTAACCTATGTGTTTATCTAACAGGGGTGATAGAATATAGATGCGTAGCTGAAGCTAATTTTCAGCGCTGGTCACTGGTCAGACTTTTGAATACAGCTCAACAGACTGCCTCCTTTGTGCTATATACACAATATGTACTGCACAGGACTGTGTATGCACTGACATACAGGTGCAGAAGTGCATTTTTCTGCATAAGACAGTGTGTTCTTTGTTTGTACATATATGCATCTTTGTGTATTTAGTGTCATGTATTTGTTATTGTTCAAGCCATTATTATATTTGTGTACTAAAAACTTAAAAACTAGAACTGAGAACATGAATATGCGTCTCACTTCACGTTTCCCTTCACTTTCCTCAATCAGCACTGTCTGTCAGCGCCTGGCACAAAAACATGTTATCATGAGCAGTTTGGACGTTAACATGAGGGGATTATCTGAGGTGAGGTTCAAGTTGATTTGGAGTAGTTACAGCATTGCCGTCATCATATGATACATAATCTGTTTTAGAGCTGAGAGACCTCCAGGAGCCAGCGGCACTCATAATCATACATTTTTGATTGGATTGCAGTCATCGAGGACATTAAAATCTGTTGTTCCATCTAGGATGCCTTAGCGATCATCTGTTATGGTTTGGGATTAAAAGAGATGACGTTAAAATCAAACAATAGCTACGCAGCCAGGAATAAATCCATATTTACACTGTTTTCACTTAAATCTTTGGGTTGTATGTATGGGGGTGTTTTTCTGTCAGGCTCCGTCTACAATGTTTACTGCGTCTTTACGATACGCCAAACTCTTCATCCCTTCATTTACTGTTTTAACATACAGCTGATTTATAGATTTAGGAGTTGTTTATTTGCGCAAAAAAGAAGCAGAAAAGATAAAGACTGTGTATGTAAGACCAAGCGACATCGAGAGAACTGAAACATCTTAGCTAAATAGTGATAGGCAAGAGTGATATGGGTGTTTTACATAAGAAACAACTCAAAAACTGAACACAAAGGAGAGCAGTACAAAACAAAACTAAATGCCTGACAAAGGGGAAATTTAATTGTTTTGAAAGAGACCTGTAAGTAACAGAGAGGAAGTATTGCTGTGTGTGGTTTTACAGAAGAAGGCATGACTCACACTGCTGATTTCTGCTGAGATAAGTTATTGATTTCCAGATGTAGCTGAAAATCAAACACCAGGAGCTCAAACACAACACTCCTTTACTTTTCTTTACTAGTTTATGGCAACACATGGATTTGCAGGAGAACATATACAGTCTATTTAGAAGGTCCCATTTGTATATGCTGGATTTGTAGAAGAGTTCACAGAGATGCCTGTCATTAAAACTTCACACATTTCTTGTTATCTGCATGCCAAGATGAAAACTTAAATATATCCACAGACACACTGCCCTCACATGAGTGTTTATGCACACTCTGATAAAAGGTAAAGAGGGAAAAAAAATGGGACATTTGGGTCTTTACTGTCATATTTTCACTTAAAATACAAATAACCTTCTGTAGCTCTATTTTCATGTGTGATTACATAATAAGCAAAACCTTCATTTTCACTATCACTTGTCTATCTTGGCATAGAATCTGGTGATCAGTTTGGGAAAACAAAGAGTGCTCTTTGTTTAAATGAGGTTCTACACACAACTATAATTATCAGTTATGATACACTACTTGTTAATTATTTAATTGTGTCAGTTGACATCTTATTTTTGCATAAAAACCTAAAATCCCCCTTTATTTTTGGTGTCCTCCCACTCAGGGAGAAAATAAAACAGCAGTTTTTTCTGTGGCTGACAAAGTGAAGAAACGTGCACCATATCAGCAGTAGACTACGCGACAGGCCAGTATCAGATAGCGATATAGTAATATTTAGTAAAAAAGTTGATATTTGCACCATTAACATGCTTATAAACACACTTCAACAGAAATCCCACAGACTACTTACTGTCCGACATCATAGAGTCTTGGTGCAGGACACAGCATGTAATCATTCAGCACAGTACTCGGCTTATGACCTGTAAAAAAACAAAACCAAAAAAGAAGACAAACAGTGCTTAATTAACTCTGGATGACTGTGATACAAAAATTCTGAGACTGTAACATATATTTTCAATAAAAGAGATCACATTTACGCTTGTCACTTTTACGGTGTATCAATATTACTTGTCTGTACGGCATATGAGTTCGTCTTCAGACAGTTAATGCAATTTGCTTTGAACTCCATCTGTGTTCTTTGCAGAGTTTTCATGCAGAAACCTACGTCAGCTCATGTGGATGAACGCTTCTTAGAAGGACGTGGGAAAAGCAGTTTGAATGTTGGGATTCAAATGCATAAGAAACACTACTGGGAAGCTACAGAATGAAGAAAAAAACTAAATAAATTAATAAATAAATAATGGAATAACTACCTAGCTTATGTAACATTTGAAAGAAGGCAGCCACTGTGGTCAAAAGTAGTAGCAACAAGATAACAGCAAATTGAATTTCCGTTCATTTCCCATGATTGTCAGAACTTATCCTCAATGAGCACTGCATCAGAAAAGGGCCAAATGTAAAATACAACAGATTTAAACTTGTGTTTAATAAACAATAACCAAAATTAAAGGAAAACCTAGCTTTATTTTCATTAACATTTTGTTAGCTGGGAAAAAAAGAGAGATACTTATCGCAGATTTAAAATCCTAACTGCCAAAAAAGAAGAAAAAGAAGAAAATGTTTATTTTGAAATATCTAAACCATAAAAATCCTTGTATCAGAAACAGTATTATTATAAGCAATATTCCAAGATCACTATCAACTGAGTTCTGCCAAATTTTGAGGGAAAGAACCAGAGCACAACGAGCCAACAATCCTCACAGGAACTCTTTCTGAACTCTCTGACCCTCTGTATTACATGTGAAGGATCATATGAATTTATTTTAAAAATAATTTTCAAAACTTAATTTCTTTATTTTGCAGTTTGGAGAGTATCATATACTGTGTGTTATAGTTGGCATTTTAGCACTCTTCTATCAGTGGGAATTGCAAGAAAAAAGAAAAATAAAGACATGACATATTAGATTATGATCTCTGTGTACGTGTGTGTGAGTGTGTGTGTGTGTGTGTGTGTGTGTGTGTGCAGGTTGACAGAGGCCTGAACTGTCTTCAGCCATGGAGGTCGTTGAGATTATTGATATTTCTTTTCCGCTCGTCTGCTCGGGGTTCCGACTGGTTTGGTGATGGAGAAGACTGTAGCATCTGTTCCACATATGTGGTGTGTGTGTTCCATAGTCGCCATGATGCCTGTCCATAATTATAAGGTGCCCCACTGTTAAAAAGGTCTGGGCTGAACACATGCAAAAGCCAATAAGGGAATAAATAGCCCCAAGTGGGCGAATGTGAGACAGCCTAAACTGAGAAAGGACTAACAGGAAGACATCTGCTAATGGCCACTTCCTGATTCGGATGAAGTTCTTTTTTAAAAGAAAAAAAAATATGCTCAAGTGTTTTAGTCGAGTTAAAATGTTGAAAATCAAAAATAACTTGTCAAGGAGGGAAGTGTTGTCATTGGCAGTCATCGATCCCACAGATCCCACGGCCAAATGAGAGCTTGAAAAGATTGGCTTTTGGTGCCAAATCCCGTTTGCTTCCTGAAAAAGGATTTCTCAACAGAACAGACTGCGAGGACAAAATAAGGAGCACAGTGACCTACATACCCTCCTTTCTTCTGGTGAATTTAGATCGTATAGATAGGCGTCAGCTATGAGATAACAGATATGGTGGGACAGGGGCTGGTTTTGCAATGTCCTGCCTCTGAAAACCCACCATTAATTCACATTGCAGCAAACTGCATGAGAAGATGTGTTGACTTCTAAGATTTGTGCAGGAGATGTGACATATTGTACGTCCACAGCATGGACATAAACTACAATAAAACACAATGAATCCTCATAATTCCTCACTATAAATCAACTTGTATAAAACATTCAGAGGGTGGAGAGTGTGTTACTATAAGACAGCAATATATATTATATTATATTATATTATATTATATTATATTAAAATGAGTATATTTAAGGTGTAAATGGACAAACAAATAAATCAAAACCAAAAAAGGCAGCTGCAGGCATTTTAATGGGACACGTGAGGCACAAACCGCAGGTTTGACTTCACTCACAGGCCATTTCTTATCTTCTTATACCGGGAATCAGAGAGCCAGATCACACGTGTACGATGTTTGTTAATGTGCAATACCACCAAGAATGCGCTATCAGATAATGATGGACGTCTGTCTTCCACAAGCAGCCAAAAACTGTCTGCTAAGCCGTTAGCCTAGTAGTGTTGTGTCTGATTTCAGTTTTTGTTGGTCGGCTGAAATTCTGTCCTGTCAGATTGTGTTCAGGACAATGTATCAGAATTTCTTTGAGTTTGATGTGTCCAGTCTTTCCATCACTTCTTCTGATGGTCACTATTCCTCTTTTTCTATTCCTGACAAACTCTTTTGATACGTTTAAAAACGTAACATAAAACAGGGTGCTGTGACACCCACTTTGGGAGCCACTACTGCAGGGATTATTGTCTATGTGGTGTGTTTTTATCACTCATGATACTCCAGCACTGATGTATGTGGTGCGCTGCATCACTGAAGTTCAAAGATACTGCACCTACCGTTGCGGGTGCAACTTTTGTTTGTGCCACAATCATTAGGGGTTAGTATATATTAGTATATATTATTAAATTAAATTAGTATTTTACAAAATGTTACTTTAGTGCCTGTAGTAATCTCACACCACATTCCCGTTACAGGTTGTAGGTTAAAGTCAGTCACTTTAACTGACATCACATCAGTGATCAGTGTAAATTCCTGAGTCAAAAAGTCCAAATACTGTATGTGGAACAGGCCCGAGCTTTGTGAAAATAGCCGCTACCTTGACAGAGGTAGAGTGCATGATGATGCCTTCACAGACATTCACAGACACACCGCTTGCAGCTGTGTGCAATCATGGTTGCAGGCAAACTGTAGACTAATATGTGGCAAAGTAGATAATCATTCTTTTCCGAAATTATTAGACACAAAAAACTGTAAAAAAAAAAAAAAAAAAAA